>SNQJ01S0038120.1:0-41332 GCA_010110895.2 Picea sitchensis | reverse complement strand
ATACTCCAATAATTTTATCAACGAGCTTGACAAGTTAAAGTCTGTGCAACAAAAAATTGCAGCGGTAAACATAAATTGTGCAATGGCAGTATTTCAACTAGCTCTGAAACCATGTTGATGTTTTATAATTTTTAGATCCGATCTAAGTTATTTCCTTATGATTAATAACAAGATCCACTTTCATACAACAGTTATCATAGAATAACTATACACCAAAAATATAAACTATAACAATGCAATGGAAATAACAATATCTAGAAATATTAACCATGCACAGTAGACACAAGAACACAAGAGCTTAAATTGGGAAACCAAACCATGGGAGAAAACCAAGCAACCATTCTATAGAAAAATTCAGTCCAAGATATTACCAGTACATCACCATCAATATCAAACATACCATCCAAAGAAGACCCACCCTAAGGCTAGCATCACCAAGACCTAGCGCCTCAATAAGATGACTAAGAATAACCAAGAAAGTGCTTCTCCAAGTGTGGCACACTCTCAAAGATAGCCATAAACCCATAAATAGTGAAATTACCAAAAAACTACAGTTGCATTTTCCTTGTGCGCATTGCATAAGGAGCTATTTGATTGTCCAAATGAAATGAGCTAGTCTTGTATTTATACTAATCTAGGCGCTAGTCTAGGGCCGACTTCTTATTTCTTGGTCTATAATTACTTTAGTATTTTCCTATGGGGCCAAATTCTCGTACTTGCTTGTGGATAATGAATGCTCGAATTCACAAATCTCCAACAAGCACTTCTCAAGAAATTTGAAATTCCAAAAACCCAAATATAATGCACCAATGCAACTTTTAATAGAAACCCAAAATGCCTAAAAGAATGACTATGAAATGGACTTCTCTTTTGAATTTCACTTATGATGTAAATGAAACAGGGAACAAAAAACACAATCATATCTGAAACATGAAATGCAATTTAGATTTGACAAGGACACTATTTGCAAGCCGAAACTAATGCAAATCACCCAAAGAAGAAAAACTATATTTGAACCCTCTTTAAGCTAACAATTATCCCAATGAATAAAAAGAAACAAAAACAAAGATACACGGGCTAGTTAAATATGCTCAACAACCTTCCCAAGCTAAGGTACACCCATATATACAAGAAAAGTACTAAAAAACTCCAAAAGATCACCTAGAGTACTTGGTTATGGGTTATCTTCCAACAATAAGTGGCTAGACAAGCTTAGCCATGAGTTATTAATATGCAACAAGTGTTGATGATGCTTGGCCATGGGTTGCTTATAGGAAAGTTATGATCGACCATGACTATTCTTAGAGATAGTCATGAGAGAAATTCATCTAGGGATAGACAAATCCTCTCACTGACCTTATTGTAGTCAAACTCAGACTATAGGATAGAACACTATGTTCCTATGGAATAATTAATCAGTTTTGCATGAAAGTATATCTATTCTAATATCTCAAGTACTACTAGAATCCAAAAAAATCCAATCAAAGATAGAAAACAATGATTTACACAAAGATACATGCTCCAAGAAGTTAAATATGCTCAACAACCTTCCCAAGCTAAGGTACACCCATATATACAAGAAAAGTACTAAAAAACTCCAAAAGATCACCTAGAGTACTTGGTTATGGGTTATCTTCCAACAATAAGTGGCTAGACAAGCTTAGCCATGAGTTATTAATATGCAACAAGTGTTGATGATGCTTGGCCATGGGTTGCTTATAGGAAAGTTATGATCGACCATGACTATTCTTAGAGATAGTCATGAGAGAAATTCATCTAGGGATAGACAAATCCTCTCACTGACCTTATTGTAGTCAAACTCAGACTATAGGATAGAACACTATGTTCCTATGGAATAATTAATCAGTTTTGCATGAAAGTATATCTATTCTAATATCTCAAGTACTACTAGAATCCAAAAAAATCCAATCAAAGATAGAAAACAATGATTTACAAAGCGTTTGGAGGGGGGGGGAAACAAAGATCTATATTAAACAAAGAAAAGATACAATAAATATAATGATTAACATGAGCCACACTTATTGTACTCCTTGCTCCAACTCCATGAACTCCTCATACGCACTCGCTTTGTTGGAACAAATGAAGAAATTCACCATATTGTGGAAAGAAGACACGAGATTCTCTCACCTAGGCTTGTACCATCACTTGTGTTGATGCCCAACACCCAACAATAATAGCAAAGATAATGGGCAAAGGATTCTTACTTGGCTTAACCAACGTGAGGATGCTTAGAATCTTGAATTATTTCTTTATTTCTTCAATACCCATACCCTTGGTTTGGCCTTTTCTTATAGGAAATTATTGAAGTTTAGAGATAGGTTCATGGCATGTGAACTATAGGAAAACAATAGGTCATGCACAAGTTCCATGATCAATAATCCTTCATGTCCAACCCATCTCTGGTTGATCTCCTCAAAACTTTCCATTTCTAGAAGATCTAAGTGACCACATGTTTTATATGGGAGACTAGTGACCAACCTTGATTTATCTACGAGGAAGCTATGATCGACCACTCTTGTTCTTGGGAAAAGTATGACCATGCTTATTTATGGTCTTTTACAAGCAAATTCCTCAGTACAACTTATAATTTTATCTTTAATACATCATTGGCTTCTCTTCAAGACCTATAATAACAAATACAAGTGTAACATCTTGTCATTGTCACAATCAAATCCATTGCTCCACTACTTCAAAATGTGCCTTATTCTCCTCTAGATTGTGCAGTTCAGTTTTGACATAATAGAGAACCTATTGCCATTTTTTTAATTTATACATAGAAGAGCATACATGCATTGCACATTTTTATATCACACATGCATTTCTTTAAATCCAACTTGACGAAAGATCTACATAAAAATTCATAAGAGGTTAAATTCATAAGAGGTTGGGATTTTCTTAAAAAGATCATAAAAATAGGTGCATGTTCTTGAGCCATCAATTACCACTTTTCCATCCATTAACTTCATGTGAGGAGATGATATTGTCTTTATTTAAACATGTATACTTAAATATTCTATTTACTAAAAAAAAAATGAAAATTATTATGTATACTTTAAATACTATTTTATTAAACTCAAAATTCCATAAAATATTTAATGTTGTGAAACTCCATGTAATAATCATTGTTTTATTTCCTTAAATAATTTATCCTATCAATTTGCATTCATATCCCATTAAAATGGATAGACGCTTACTTGTATAAAAACATCTTGCAACATTAAAAAGGAATGCATTTCACATTGTCTTCAACTAAGAATCTTATTATGATGAGAAAATGGTTGAATTGTTTTTTCTAAAGAATAAAGAGAATTATGAAATGTAAATGTAATCATTCAAAGAATGTAAATGTAATCATTAAAGGAGTATGATGAGAAAATGATTGAATGAATATGTTTTTTTGTTTTTTCTAAAGAATAAAGAACATTATGGAATGTAAATGTAATCATTGAAAGAATGTAAATGTAATCATTAAAGGCATAGTGTTATGAAAAAGTTAACAAAAGCATAATATAATATAAATATTGAAACATAATTACTTATAAAAATTATAATGTTTTTTCACTTTTAAAAAAAATCAATAAATGTAATTATTGAAAACATAACGTATAATATAATATACTCCCAACTATATTGATCTTTTGTTCTTTCGAAGAGAATATAGTGTAATGCAAGTTATTGTAACACTACGCTTTTTTTCCTTTTCTAAAATCATAATGGAGTGATAATGGAGTGTGTCACATGATAAGATTCTTAAATTTTTAGAGCCTCCTCTCAAAAGAAGTTATTAAGGAGGTTTATAGTTATTTTTTTAATAAATTTATTATTATAATAATAATATTATTTTTTTAATAAATTTATTATTATAATAATAATAAATTTTATAATTTAATGATTTCATTAAAACCTTGGCAATGAGTTGTTTATAGCAAAGTTTTGATTGGTCATGATTGTTCTTAGAGATAGTCATGAGTGAAATTCATCTAGAGGTAGAAAAATTGGTGCAGCTCATAAACTTAAAGCAATTCTAATGCCTAGAAGACTATGCTTTGCCTTTAAAATGCACAACGAAACCCATATTCAAACATGCAATAAGCAATTCATTTATTGTTGTTAAGACTGAAATAGAAGAAATTTAATTACAACCACAAGAACAAAAATAGGTTGTGAATCTTTTCTTTTATTATTGATTTCAAAATGCCTCGTATTACAATGTAATTGAGCAACACATCTTTTCTCACCAAACTAGAACCGATTTATTGTGATGTTCTTCGACATATTTTATTGTCTCTTCTCGATCTCATTCTTGGTGGTTGTCTTAGTCGATTCCAATCAACCCCAGGGAAAACTTCCTTTCTTCTGGCTTGAATCAACCTCCACATCTTCCTTACCCCCCTCTTTTATGTTGTTTATGTTAGTTGATTCGTTTCCTCTTCCATTGGGAAGATGAATATTCATGATTGTTCATTGCCCAAACATTTTTCTAATTTAGTTTAATTTCCTCTTCCCTCACCAATGATTTCCACTTGGTGCTTAATCTTCATGAGTTATGTGGAATAAGTTTGGAATCAAAATGTTGCATTGCAACATAAAGTTTCCAGTGCAAATCTTGTAGTCTGGAGTTGTAGCATAGGAGTTGCAGCGATTTGCAACACCAATCCTATAGTGTAGAGTTTCAACATAGGAGTTGCAATGAGTTGCAACACCAATCCTATAGCGTGGGGTTACAGCGAGTTGCAACACTGCCAATTTTTTACGGGTACCAACACGAGCTATCGAGTAGAGTTGCAACCATCCTTATTCGTCCTAAATTAACTTGTATATAATTTGAAATGTTTTTTGGGTGATGTGGATTGCCCAGAACCAAAGATGTTCCTACATCAGACACCCTTGGTAATAAAAACATGAACTCCCAGCTCATGTGTTTGTTGTTCCATATGATGAAAAGTGTTGTTGGCACCTTAGTTCTTCTTCAGAAACCCACGATGCATCCTCAGATCCTTTGTTTTTCCATTTGACCAAATATTCTAGATATTCCTTGTTGTGAGTTTTTCTGCCAATCCTTGTGTCCAAAATTTCTTACACTTCCTCATCTCGCTTGACCAATATTTTTTCCCATTCGTCTAGAGTACTTTCATGATCATCATTATCTCCTTCATGGAACTCATATAGATCAACAACATTGAATGTTGGAGATATATCGAACTTGTCCAAAAGTTCCAACTGATAAGAATTATCAAAAAAATTCTTCAAGATTTTGCACGGTACTATTTTTTTTTTACTTAAGCTTGTTATAAGTACCTATAGGAAATCGTTCATTTCTCAAGTGAGCCATGACTAACTCACCTTCTTAAAAAATTTCATGTATTCATTGTAGTTTTGTCCTCTATTTTTACTTGTTATTGCTTTCCTGTATTTTTTGCTTCACCTGCTCATGCAATTCCTGCATAATGTCTACAACATCATTGGCATCAACTCTCCTTTTATCTCCTAGATCCTATAAATTATCAAAATCTATCACCCATTTAGGTGATCTTCCATAAACAATTTCGAATGGGCTCTTCCCTATAGATATGTTCACTGAATCGTTCTAAGAAAATTCATCTTGTGCCAAAACAAAATCCCACTGTTTAGGATTTTCGCCACTCAAACTTCTCAATAAGTTTCCTAAACTTCGGTTCACCACCTCGATCTACCCATCTATTTACAGATGATAGGATGAACTGTATAGAAACTTAGAATCCAACCTTTTCCAAAGGGTCCTCCAAAAGTGACCAAGAAATCACATGTATCTGTCTGAAGTAATACTCCTCGATACGCCATATAATTGTACCACTTCTCTAAAAAACAAGGAAACCACTTCACTAACATCACTTGTCTTCTTACATGCTACAAAATGTGCCATTTTTTAAAATCGATCTACTACTACCATCACATAATTATACTTCCTCTTTGTCATAAGCAGTCCCAACACAAAATCCATGCTTGCATCTTCCCATGGTATTTTAGATACCGACAATGGAGTCTAAATTCCTGTATTCTTCTTCCCTTAGCTAATTGACAAACTATACAACACTCAACAATTTTTTTGAAATTTTTGTTGATGTTGGGCCAAAAGTACCGTCATTTCACCAATGATGTGGTTTTTTCCATACCAAAGTGTCCTCCTAAACCACCACGGTGTAACTATCTAATGAGGTTCAACCGTATTGAACTCTATCGAACACATAACGGTTGGTTCTTAAACAAGAATCCTTCTAGAATGAGGTACTCTAAAAATGGAATTTGTTCCATACTCCATGGTTCTTTGCATGCCTTCCAAGCCTCTACAAAATCTGCATCCTCTTCATACAACCCTTTCACTCATTCCAAACTTACCACTGCAACGGATATGGTGTTTAACAATAATGTCCTTTGACTCAATGCATCAACAACCTTTTTTGATTTCCTTGACCTGTGTTTCAAAAAAAATGTATAACTTTGGAAAAATTCTACTCATTTAGAATGTTTCTAATTCAATTTACCTTGGATGTTAATGTACCATAACACCTTATGGTTAATAAACAAAACAAACTACTTTGGAAGAAAGTAATGTCACCTCTTTTTTAGGGCCTAGATGATAGCATAAAATTCTTGATCATAAACAAAGTATTTCTTCCTCATCTCATTCAATTTTTCACTGAAAAAGGTTATCGATCTAGCTTCTTGGCTCGACACTGCTCCAATTGTTGTCCCACTTGCATAACAATCTACTTGAAATACCTTATTGAAATCCGAAAGTGCCAATACTGGTTTTTCTGCCACCTTTCTTTTCAAATCTTTAAATGACCTTGTTGTTGTTATTGTTGTTGTCCACTGAAATGTGTTTTTCTTCATGCATTCAGTAAGAGACGTACAAATTTGACTTAAATTTAGAATGAACTGAACCTATAGAAGCTCACCAATCAATGGAAACTATGCATGTCAAAAGTGCATTTAGGTGTCTTCCAACCCAACATTGATTTTGCCTTCTCAGGATCCATCTTCAAACCTTTTCTAGAAACCATAAAACCCAGGTATACAAGCTCCTTTTGTAAAAACATACAATTCTTTAGATTTATCATCAATTCCTCATCTTTCAATCGTTGTAACACATTCTTCATGTGATCCAGATGCTCCTCTTTTCTCCTGCTACAAATCAGAATGTCATCTAAATATACGACAATTTGTTTTCCCAAAAATGGTTTCAAAACTTCGTTCATCAGCCTCATGAACGTACTAGGTGCATTAGTTAAATCAAATGGAATAAGTAACCAATTGACCAACTCATATTTTGTCTTAATTGTTGTCTTCCATTCATCACCTTACCTTATTCAGATTTGGTGATAAACACTCTTCAAATCAATATTCGTGAAGTACTTAGCGCCACTCAAACAATCCATGAGATCATCCGTTCTCAGTAAAGGAAACTTGTACTTAATGGTAATTTATTAATATCCCACGAATTTGTACACATCCACCACTCACCATTTTTTTTTGGTGTCAAAACTACTAGTACTGCACAAGTACTCAAACTTTCTCGAATTAAACCTCTGTCAAGTAACTCTTGTACTTGTCTATTTACCTCTTCAGTCTCTGTTGGAGTCATTTAGTAAGGTGATTTATTTGCTAAAAACTACCCTTGAATTAGGTCATTTTGGTGTGAGATCCCTCTCAATGTGGGTAATCCTGTTGGTAAATCATATGCTACAATTTCCTTAAAATCCTTCAACAATTGTTGAATCTCAGCTGATATAAAATCCCTTTTCTTCGTTTCCTAAATCATTTTTGGTATTATATCCAAATAACAACCATTATGTATCTTCTCTATTAGGAACTCATTAGCAGAATATAACATGATTAAACTTTTGTTTCCATGCATATTCTTCCTGTTACTATCATTCATAACTTCGTTGTTATTGTTGTTCATCCCCTTGTTGTTGCTATTATCCATATTCTTCTCTGACATTGGTACCAAATTATTCTTATAATATTATGCTCGTTTCTCCATAGACAATGCTCCACCATTGTCACCCATCCATAGGCACAAATCCACCCCTGGTCACCTTAGCCTTTGACATAAAAAAAGATTACAGGAAGCCTCACTAGAACCAACAGATAAACCAGGGTAGAACACCTTCTCTAGAGGTAGCACACATGATAGAGTACCAAAAGAGTGAACAAGGAATTATTGCACACCTACAACTGTTGCAGCTCCTCCTCAACACTTGTGCCTTTCTTCTAGATCACTAAGTGTGTGTACAAATGAGCCGAAGTGCCTTATTTTTATACTAATATGGTCAAGTGAACAAGGGTCTCTTCAAACAGAATCGACAGTCCTTTTTTGCATATAATAATTGAATATTACTTATTTTGATGAGCCGACTCATCTTCCAGGGTTTTCACACATTTGTTTAGGTTTTATCATGATTCCATAATATTCTATTCTAGTCAACGATTTATCCATGGAGTTCAATACCTCCCACAGCTACCAAAACATCAACACTCCCATTTAGCTAGGGAGGTTTTTAACCATGATGTTCCCTTCTGGTCTTCATATAATTTCTCACAATGCCATGATCCTCTCATCATGGTTATGCAACCCATGCTACATGTCCACACCCATATTGACCTGTCAATCTCGTCTAGGGGCCACAACCTACTAGAGAATACTAGAGATACACCTTATAGTGTGTGTCACCATCATCATCATGGGCTACACCCGCATGGCGTGCTCACCCATGGATACACCCATGTCATGAGTATCATCATTAATATCATCATTATCCATCCATCTCACATAGCATGGGCAAGAACTACATGGTTTTTTAGTCTGGTAGCATCACGAGAGATACACAGGATATATCATGATCACCCAGATCATATTATGAGAAACACCATCACAACCATACAGGTTCTCGATTATGCCACTAGCATACCATATTGTCTCACTGGTGTAGAAACAACTTGACACACCAAACCATCTCACTAGAGTAGCCTATATCTCGGCATAAAGCCTACAACTTTGCACAAGTCCTACAACTCGACATGAAGCCTACAACTCAACATGAATTCTACAACTCAGCATAAGGCCTACAACTCAGCCTCAGGCCTACAACTCGGCATGAAGGCATACAACTCGGTACAAAGGCCTATAACTTTGCACAAAGGCCTAAAACTAAGAATGAAGCCTATAAGATCCTTGTTTTCAAATTCTTACATCAACTCCCTCTAACTGAGAGAATCCTCGAACCATGTTTCCATCTACTACATGCCCCTATGCATCCTACAAAGTGTCACAATTATTTTTTCCAACTTGGAGAGTGTGTTGTTCCTATGAATGTATTAGATTTGAGATCTTTCTAACTCTATGATTTCTTATTTGAAAAATATCCCTTCTCTTTCCATAGATTCATATCTACGTAGTTGTTTTTTATTGTTTCTCCTACTCCGTGTTCATGCGATTGGAAGCTCCAAAAGTAAAATTCTTCATTATTTGACGCCTTCTCTTCTGTCTGTGGTTCCATAATTTTTCCCTTTTTTCTTTGCAAGGATGATGTCAATCCTTGTGTTCCATGCTCTACCAAGTGACCATGCTTCTGTTGCACCACTCTAATTTTATGGAGGAAGTCATGACTGTCTTTGACTTTGACCTTGATTATTCTTTTGACTTCGACTAGTCAAATGTTGATTTTGGCCCAAAAATTCAAATTTGACGTTTTTTATGGCTGAGGGAAACAAGATATGAGTTGGGTTAGTGTTATTGGATAAATCGGTGAATGAAAACATAAACTAATCTCCCTAGATCCACCTGGATCTAGAACAAAACAAGATGGTACATGATGCTTTCCTTAAGTTACAATAATTGAATTTACTACCAAAGAAGGAATGAATGACATACCTTTGAATATCAATTCCTTATATCTTTGTTGTCCTCGTTTCGCTCCGGTTCTTTTGTGAAATTAGATCTACAATGACACAAACCAACCAAAGTGAAAGAAAAAATAATAGATTCAATGAAAACTTAAACATGTGATCAAGGATTCATGTAATAAAATGAGAATGATTTTATGGGAAAGAAACATGCCACGTATTATATTAAATAAAAGTGGAAGATACAACCAAATTGCCTTGATGTTTCAAGTTCCATTTTAGTGGTCCTTTGTTCCAACACACACATACACTTGCTCTAAAAATTTTCATGAAGATGATCCACAAAATCTTGATGGGCAAATGGAGACCTCGAGCATCAGTTGCAACAGGATCCTTCACACAGTCTTCAACCTATTCTTTCAACAATTATTTTCTTAATCTTTCTTAACCTTTTCCTTGAGAAACCCATCATTATATAGGAGAATAAGAAGTGGCTAAAGAGATGAGGATGATCCAACCAAATCAGAGTAGCCAGTAGGACCCCAACCATATAGACGCCACCTCACATACTAGAAGATCCCCCTTCTAGTATCTTCATGAACTTATTTCTTCTTTTAGCTTTCAAACAATGTCGCACCCTCCCTATATAGTAGTCTACAAAAACCTCGCGAGCCAGCTATAGAGAAGCTTGCGGAAATCGAGGATTTCTTCACTATATACTACTGTCATCCTGCGATGTCATTATAAAAGCATGCCTTATAAAGGAAGAAATCAATCATTTTCCTCATAAAAAAGATCAGTTTGAGAGCCTGAACACATACTTGTAGAATCATCATAGGGGTGACCAAAATAATGTCTAACGGAATGCCCCCCAAAGTATAAGGTTGGAACTCATGACAGCCAAAGTGATTTTTAAAATGCATGTGTGTGTCAAAAACAAGGAGCGCACCAATCAGAAACCCACCAACAAACAAGGAAATACAGTACAATAATATATCATCACTGAAGTAAGCATTCCCATACTTAGAATAAATATGACTCAAAGAATAAATGTCGACATGAAAAGATCCATGTCAAGTAATACAGGTCATGGCCACTAAACATACACTGTGGATTTATGCCATCATGACTCAAATCTGAACATAGCCATGAGACATGCAATGTGGATCTATGCAACATTACAAACTGAATATACTCCAAAGCAACCTAAATCTATCAGAAAAGATTCAAGGTCTTCATATCCACCATTCTATATTACGAATCTAACCATGCGAATACATGTGATGAAGTCGAACAAGGTAGAAACCACTTGATTACTGGTCATTAATGAATAGCGTTAACAAGTGTAAGGGAAATCACCATTAATGTCAATTACTCCCAAGGTACTCTAATACAATCCAACGAATGTGAATTAATGAGATGAAGTCAAACACTCAGTGGAATCTCTTGATCAGGGGTCAATAATGAAAACCCACTACCGAAAGCGAGGAAACCTGCCATTGAGGCATGCAAGTTCCAAGGTACCAATTAGTTTCTAAGTCTAATTCCTAGATAATATGTTGAATTTGACAAGAAAAGACTCGTCACAGGAGGGCCTTAATGTATCCCCCATCAATGACATGAAACCGGTAACAAGATTTGAAGTAGATCAGAGTAACAAATCATTTAGGACTGACTCAAGGATGGTTGATGCAATAGAAGGATTAAGGATTGCACAAATGGTCGACGCAATAGAAGGATTTCTGGGTTGAACTTTTCTTTGAACATATTGATGACAGTACAACTGTNCATGAAACCGGTAACAAGATTTGAAGTAGATCAGAGTAACAAATCATTTAGGACTGACTCAAGGATGGTTGATGCAATAGAAGGATTAAGGATTGCACAAATGGTCGACGCAATAGAAGGATTTCTGGGTTGAACTTTTCTTTTAACATATTGATGACAGTACAACTGTCTTGGAAACAATGACTCAACAATAGGGATCACATACCAATTTGTAATATTATAAAGGAGTATTATCAGGAGACAAGCGGATTTTCCATCCTAGATAGAAAGTGAGTGAAAGGGTGTCATGTTCAAAGGTGACTCTTCCATAGAATACAGGTTTAGTCACATTTATTTCCCAATCCCCCCCCCCCCACCATTTCTGACGAGTACCTCTTTATTTTTACACAAGATTGAAGAGGATAACATATTCTTGTAATGTAAGCTCATCCTTCAGATGATTCCCTCAGAGTATGTTTAACAAACCGTGAGAAGGATTGGTTCAGTCCCATATGGGTCTTTCGATGTTTGTTTAACGAGTCCAAAGATAGAAAACTCGGGGGTTTTTCATGTTTTGAGAGTCTGAAAAACATTTAAAGAGAACTCTCCCAGTTCCTTTTTCGTAAATCAGTTCGATGAGAGCAAAAAAGTGATAAACTATCGCCCATCGAACATTTTTTTCAAATACTCTTACGAGTGTGAAAAGAACAAGGTCGCTCGACAATCGTTTCATGTTTAGAGAGTCTAAAAAGAGCTTAAAGGGAACTCCAGGGGATTTCTTTTTCATATAACCTTTACGAGTCTGAAAAAGTGATAAAAGTTTACTCGGTTACATTTTCAGGTATTTACGAGCATGAGAAAGAACAAATACTAAGCTCGGGATTTTTTTGGTTTTTACGCAATCTTTAAAACAAAACAAAATTATGATTGGGATAGATTTTATTTTTAGACAAGCTTAAAAACTAAACAAAACTATGCTTGGGCATGGTTTCAATTTTACACAAGCTTGAGCTAGTGGAAAACTATGCTTGAGGTAGGTGGTTTCATTTTTACACAATATTGAACCAGAGAAAACTATTCTTACGACTTCCCAACACATGGTTGGTACTTAGTCCCCACCTTAAGAAGTTAGCGGCTCAAATTCAGCATGAAGTCCAGAGGATGGAAGCATTGCCCCCCAATATTTTGTTCATCCAACGGTATAGGAGGATGAAAAGAAGCTTCAAATACTATACCTAATGAAGTAATTGACTCAATCGAAGAGGGGGAAAAACTATTTCATTTTTTAACGAGCTTGACATAGGAACAAGAACTATGCTCAAGAATCCAGGTTCAATCCCTAGAATTTTGTTTCATTTTTTAACGATCTTGACACAGGAACAGGAACTATGCTCATAAGATTTGTTTCATTTTTTAACGAGGTTTCGACAAAGATGAAAAAATCTATCTTCGTAGCTATTTTCATTTCTTAATGAGCTTGAAATAAAAAAACCATGCTCAAGGGTCCTCTTAATTATGACTTCAAAGAGGACAATGCTCTGTAAGGACACCATGTCAAGGGGAAAAACTCGGTCATGGCCTCTAAGAGATCTTCACTTGATGTAAGAAACACACGTCGAGGGTCCTGACAGGGGTAAAGAGGTCATGATCCAATAGCCCTACTGAACAAACCACCATGTCAACTACCAAATATAAGTCGTCGTAAGTTGAAGTCATGGGAGACAATGCCACATAATTGACCTGTGGAAGGGATGATACCAACTGCATATATGAACCATTTAGGGAATTCATTGAGTTGACGGTCAAGTCAGGGCCAACAAATGAAAGTTTATCAATAGTCACAATTCTTCCATCGTGCGAGAAAGATATCACACGAAAAAGAGTGGAAACAATAGCTTTCATGGCATTGATGTAATCTTGCCCAAGGAGTAAATTGAAATCCAAGGGGTCTTGGACTACCATGACATCAATAAAGATAGTTTTTCCTCCCAAAGTTACAGGAAACCAAGGAAGGATCCCGAAAGGGTGATTGGTTCTTCTGTTAAAAGATAACAGATTCTGTGTAATCGGTGCAAGTTGAGGATAACCCAAAGCTTTCCAAGCAATAGAGGACAAAATACTAATGGACGAACCTTCATCTATAGGCATCTGAGGAATGTCCTGACCACAAAATTGTATTATGATATTGAAAGGAATGTGAGAGGGAAGACGAGGTCTAGTTAGCACACCCCAGTTAAAAAGGATGACATCATTACTTGGAGGGGGTTCTACGAGAGAAGGAGGAATTCCCACCAGCACCATAGTTTCTATATCAATGAGAAAAATGTGATCAGTATCGGGTTTACTCTCTAGTGGGAGACTTGGATCGATCGATGATGAGATCAGATCGATCACTTGGGTTGCATTCTCCAAGGGGAGAATGGGGTCGATAGGTGGAAATAGATCGACTACTTGGGTTTCACTCTCTAACGGGAGAGTGGGATCGACCAAGGATGAAACTAGATCGACCACTTGGGTTTCACTCTCTAATAGGAGAGTGGGATCAACCGAGGATGGGATCAGATCAACCACTTGGTCAACTAGTTCAACTAAGGACGTGACCAGATTGACCATATGATCAACCGAAGTGACTGATAAAGGGACCGGATTGATAATTCCATCAACCATAGGTGGGTCGATAGTAAGCTTACAATAAGCAACTGGAAGTTGAGGCTGTGAAATAGTCATGTATTCCAGTAATTTTGAGGCTTCATCCATACAAGGGAAAATGTGAGTTAGATGACTCGCTTTGCATAACATACACAGGAAATTGACTCTACTTTTCTTCTTCCCAACTGTATCTTGACTAGTTAACGAGAGGTCATCAACATGTTTCTCAGAGGTTGATGACACATGTTGGCTATGGTGTGTAGAACATGCTTCTATAACCTTGGATAGACTAGGGAAATCCTTAAGAAGATGTTTACCCTTACAAAGACTGCAAGGGTACTTGGGCTTACGAGTTGTTTGGGTGATCTTGGCATCATCCACACTCCCAACATGATTAACAGTAACTGGTTTCTTTCCAACATGTCCAGCAATGGTTGTAAGTTTGGACCCTTGCTTATTTTTCTTCTTCTTATTCTTCAGTTTCTTCTTCTTCTTAGCCAACATGTTACTAGCTTCAGAGCTTTCACTCGGCGAAGAAGATGAAACAGAAGAAGACCTTACAAGTGAAGAAGGCAAAGAAGATCCTACTGGTGAAGAAGGAGAAGGATCAACATGAGGTTGATGTTCTTTGGAGGAAGTTCTTACAATAGAAGAATTAGCTGCATTCGATATTACCTAAGTGGAAAACAACCATACTAGTAATCAAATTGTGAGACCTGGAAGGCTCAAAGTAGCGATGTGAGGAGGACCAATGTTTCTATAAGAAGGGAAAACAAAAGGTTCCCCTAGAAAATGGGTTCCTTCATTGTTCGTTTTGGGAACTAACTCCATACAAAATAAAGATCCAATCTAGAGTCCACTAGGGAAAACAAACAACACATGTTAAAAATCTAGCTAGCAAGCAAGCAAACAAAACCTTCTCACAATGAACTCACTAGTTGGTGATGAAATCCAATGTCGCGGAAACAATGTAAGAAGGGGTTGAGATAGAGCGGGTGGAAAAGTTACATTGACAGCCTGCTTAACGGACTTACTCCTTGGTGCAATCTCCCACACATAAACGTGGGTATACCCTCCAAGGATCCCAAGTGAGTTTTGCCAACGTTGATTCCAGGTACCATGAAGACTTGACCCTCCACATTCACCTCATGTAAAGACCCTAAAGAGATAGGCCACTAAGGTTACCAATTAATATAGTGATGCCTGGGGAAACAGTCAACAATCCAATCCATGCACAAAGGTAGAGTATCTAGCCCAAAATAAACTTGAAAGACTTCCAGTCGTCATTCTGGGTATACCTTCAAGCGACCCCCATAATACGCGCAATCTCTACACCAAGACCAACAAAGAAGGGTGAGTAACTCTGTCGGTCCTAATGCGACCTCGTGATTGACCCTTGTGTTAGAAGGGCTTACCAGGACAAGATGTAGCAAGTGGATTTCACCGCTCCGTAACTCAAGATTCTATGTTTGTTTACATATTTGGAAAGTTATCTTTCATGCCTATTCCAAAGCCCTACAACTAATCTAATGTAGGTTTGCTACCAGAAAATATAAAAATGTCTAATCAATTTTTATAAGGGATTTATTATTAAGGTTGTTGTTACTCAAAATGAATATGGAATGGACAATATGTTGTTTTGACCGACTCAAAAGTTATGCAAAGAGATGAAGATGAAATCTTTTTATTTTGATGAAATTTATGCTACGAGAAGGAGAAAACATTTATCATTCCCAAATGTACAATGTCTTAAAATTTTACTAAACTCATCAATATCAAGATTTTCAAGAAATGAGACAAAGAGACTATTCACCAATACACCATTCTTCCCCCCTGTGACCATGAGGGGGAAATTTTTTCATAATTCAAGACCAAAAATGCCAAAAATCATGAAATTTCGCTACTTCAAATGCAAATATGCCCCCAAACTGACATAAAGCAAGAAATTAAAACTTTTTGTTTCAAAGATAGCTAAAAGAAATAGCAAATCGATAGGAAAAAAACAACCCAAAAGATTTTCTCTTTTAACACGAACTATTCAATAAAATAAAAAGAAGTTCTTTCACCAAATAATTCTAAAGAAAAAACAATGCTCTGTGATTGAAAGACACTCAAAAAAGAGATCAAATATTTAAGAACAAAACAAGCCAAAAAAAAACAAAGATGGTTAAAAGCAAATTCAAAGATTCTTATCAAACAAGCACTTTGATTTAAATCCAGATATTATATCCTTGTTGACAAAAAGAAAGAGGTAAAAACTTGTAAAATGAATGAAGAAGGGATTTCAATCCCTGAAAACCTATCAAAAACAAGTATTACACTCAGGAAACAATCAAATACTAGCATTAAAAGTTCCTCCTAGCTGGATAAAGAAAACATGGGCATCAAAATATGAAAGGACCCAAGCCAAAAAAAATTACAGACGCCGCCGCAACCTAGCAGTAGGTTACAGTTAGGAAATCAAAGGTTTTCGTAGGCTAGCTGTGGGTAGATCATGGAAATTTTGCACTGGGATAAACAATGAAGGTGCAGAAATCAAAAGTTTTTGCAGGTTGTGTATGGGTACAGTGCGGAAGTGTTTGTAAAAAAAAGAAATTTATAAAGAGGACAAAGGGCCTAAGTGAAATTTCAAATCCAAAGAGTCTAGATGGATTCCCCACGAACTCAGAGATTGAAATAAAGTGAAAAAGGGTAGGCCAAAAGCAAATGGCCAACAAAAAACCACAAAAATGTTGTATCCCCAACAGAGTCTCCAATTTTTTTATTGGATAAATCGGTGAATGAGGACATAAAATAATCTCCCTAGATCCACCTGGATCTAGAACAAAACAAGACGGAACACAACGCTTTCCCTAAGTTACAATAATTGAATTTACTACCAAAGAAGGAATTAATGACATACCTTTGAATATCGCTTCCTTATATGTTTGTTGTCGTTGCTTCGCTCTGGTGCTCTTGTGAAATCATATCTGCAATGACACAAACCAACCAAAGTGAAAGAAACAATAATAGATTCAATGAAAACTTAAACATGTGATCAAGGAGTCATGTAATAAAATGAGAATGATTTTATGGGAAAGAAACATGCCACCTATTATATTAAATAAAAGTGGAAGATACAACCAAATTTCCTTAATGTCGCAAGTTCCCTTTTAGTGGTCCTTTGTTCCAACACATATATACACTTGCTCCGAAATTTTGCATAAATATGATCCACAAAATCTTGATGGGCAAATGGAGACGTCAAGCATCAGTTGCAACAAGATCCTTCACATAGTCTTTAGCCTATTCTTTTAGCAATTCTTTGCTTAATCTTTCATAACCTTTTCCATGAGAAACCCATCATTATATAGGAGAAGAAGAAGTGGTTAAAGAGATGAGGATGATCCCACCAAATCAGAGAAACCGGTATGATCCCAACCATACAGAAGCCACCTCACATTCTATAAGATCCCCGTTCTAGAATCTTCATGAACTTATTTCTTATTTTAGCTTTCAAATGTTGCCGCACCCTACCTATATAGTAGCCTGCAGAAACCCCGTGAGCCAGCTATAGAGAAGCCTTCGGAAATCGAGGATTTCCTCACTGTATACTACTGTCAGCGTGCGATGTCATTCTAAAAACATGCCTTGTAGAGGAAGAAATCATTCATTTTCCTCATACAAAAGAAAATTTTGAGAGCCTGAACACACAATTGTAGAATCATCATTAGGGTGACCAAAATAATTTGTAACAGTTAGGGCACACTAGGATATCCAATAATTATTTCAAACACTTCAATTAAAATGCCCGAACAATCAAGTTAGGGTTTGTTGTTGCTGTAAGATCAGAAAACCTAGCTACAACTACAATTGTGCTACAATGAGCTTAACAGAGAGATGGGTATCTACCTTCCAGTGGTTAGAATGTTTTGAAGTTTGTGTGGGCACGTAACTTGTTAGAATATTGTGTTGGTTTCACCATACAAAATTCTACACCATTGTCACCCAGCCATAGGAACAAATTGACCCTAGAGAACCTTAACCTTTGAAAGAAAGAATGATTCTAGGAAGCCTCACTAGAACCAAAAAATAAACCAAGGTAACACACCTTCTCCAGAGATAGTGCACGAGATAGAGTACCAAAAGACTGAAAAGGGAATTATTGCACAAACACAACTGCTACAACTCCTCCTCAACACTTTTGTTTGCTTTTGGATGACTGAGTGTGTGTACAAATGAGCTGGAGAGACTTTTATTTATACTAATATGGCCAATTGATGAGGTGTCTCTTCAAATAGGTTCAACCTATCCTTTTCTACATATAATACTTCAATATTACTTATTCTTTTGAGCTGACTTGTCTTCTAGGGTTTCCACACATCTGTTTAGGTTTTCTCTTGCTTCTGAAATATTCTATTATAGTCAAAGGTTTATCCATGGAGTTTAATACCTCCTGCATCTAGGGGTGATTTTAAGAACCCCCCTAAATTTATATATATAATAAATGGGGGAATCCCCATGATACATAGGAAAAATTGAAGGCTATTTTATCAATAATATAATATGTATATATAATTTTTTAGCAAATCTTTTAGTCAATTATATAATCTTGTAAAATCTTGGCGAATCTTTCACTGAATTATAAAATCTTGTAAAATATTGGCGAATCTTTCATTGAATTATAAAACCTTATAAAGTCTTGGCGATTTTTTGATAAATTACAAAACCATATTTAATAATAGGAAAATGTATTCATTAAACTGTAATATACTCATTTTACATATTTGGAAAAAGAAATATAATTTGTCCATCCTCTAGACAACATTGCAAGCATAAGGGGTTGTGTTTGTCAAGGATCTCATTGTTATGATGCCTTATGACACTCGCAGTTGACAGAAATGGTAGGAAATTCCATGTCAACAAAAAATGGTATCATACTAGATAGTAGTGATGATGAATTTGAAGGACTGTTGAAATCCTAGTAAAGTGCACCACTAACCACTAGTGAATTGTGTTGGATGCCAGTTATCATATCTCCTTGAGTGGGATATTTCTATTACATAAATCAGATCCAAAAATAACCTAAAGGGTGGTGCCCCTTCTACTACCCATTACAACATAAAGCATGCATGAATATTTCACCCTCTCTATTGTTTCATTATCTCCAATTATCACCCTTGTTTTTTTATCAAAGCATGCATGAATATTTCACAACAGATCAAAGCACATTGACATTAAATACCATTACATCATATACATGATCCAAATAAAAATTGTAAAGCTACAGTACACAACCACGAGCGAGCGAGTAGTTGATATCTTGACTAATCCATTTCCATTGAGAGAATTTGAGTAGATGAGAGGCAAGCTTGGTGTGGCTGAGAATGACTCCCTCTTTGAGATGGAGTGTTAAATTTGACAGCATCGACAGTCATTCTTCAATGAAAGGCCATGTGGGCCACCCTGAGGCTAGTCAGGGAGATTTGTAGAATCAACCAGTCTTGTGAGGTATTGAAAAAATCTAGGGGGAATGTACAACCTATGTGAGTCAACCCAAAAGTCAGGACGAACGAGATGCTATATGATCTTGTGAGTCTAGCCAAGGCAAAGGCATAAGTCTTGTAAGTCTAAGACACAAGTCAATATGTAAGTCTAATGCAAAAGTCAAGGGGAATGTATAACCTCTGTGAGCATAGACAGTCTAGTGCAAAAGTCAGGGGGAACGTACAACCTCTATGAGAATAGACAGATTAGTGAAAATAACGTACAACCTCTGTGAGCCTAGTCAAGCCTTGTGAGCCATGAGAAAAATTCAAGGCGTCTAGAAAAAGTTAGGTTGAATGTACAATTCTTATGAGCTAGAAACAAACAATCTTCCTTATGAAAATAAATGTAAATGTATTGATCTAGTGCGTTGGCACATGTAACATTATCCACATCGAAGAAATTTGAATTTCCATGTAATAAGTCGATTTGTAAAGAGTCAAGTTGAATGTCAAGGTTGAGTTGTGAAAGTCAAAGTTGCATGTCTAGGTTGAAGCGGTCAAAGCCAAAGTTGTCAAGTCATCCATGTCATGTTGCATGTTGCCTGCATGCATGATGCATGACGAGTTGCATGCATGACAAGTTGTCATTTCACTCAAGTTGCGGGTTGTGGGGATGACTGGAAGAAATGCCTAGCCACATCAAGAATCACATGCAATAGATTAAGAGTGGCAGAGGAGATGGCAAGATGCAAGGAGTAACATCATTAGTGGAAAGGGTAGAGCTCAACAAAAGAGGGGTGGCTAGGGAAGAGTTGAATGGAAGGGGGCATATCTAGGGTAGAGCTTCAACTATGTGCAAGGCATTCTTATTCATCGTCTACACTGGAATAAATGGTAATATTACAAAGGTATAAATTGTCCTTTTTAACAACATCAATCTTAAAAGACATATATTATGTCAATTATTGGTCCAGGTTTTACTTCTATTAATAAGGACTTCTTGGGTGGCATGTGTGATGATGCCAACTTTATCAAGCTCAAAACCCTAATTCACCTTGGTTATTATGTTTTTTAGCTGATACTATTGCATGTGAGAATTCAATTTTCTATTTCTTATTTGCCATGCTTGCTATTTTAAATCTGGAACCCTAGTTTTCCCTCTTTATTTGGAAAAACCCAGCCTTATAAGTATTATTTCTTCACATCATTTGAAGGTTTATCCATTTCTTTTCCTTTTGAGTTAGTATGTGGTTTCTGTAGTTGTCTCATAACTCTTTTTACAAGTTGGTTCAAGCAGTACACTACTTTAGAACAATATGTTGATTTTGAGGATGTTATACCAGTAGGATTGTCATCTAATCAGCAGTTGGCAGTGTGTTTCTATTGTGAAATAGTGCTCAGATCAATTTTATACATACAGATTTCAAGATAGGATCATTAAACAGTGGCATATGTGAGAAAGGGTTATTGTAGGACTGTATTTTGGTGACTGGCCTGTAGGATAAAAGAAAGGACAACCATAATAAATTGAGGCAGGAACCATGGTTTGATGGGTTAGAACTGATAAACAACTATATAATTTTTTTATGGACAACACTTGGATGTTATGAAGTAAACTTTAGCTATACTTTGACAACATCCTCAAGTGGAATTTGATAGTAAAATCATCCTGTAGAATCAGTACTGAAGTTTGATCTGAAACCACAGTTAAAGCACCCTTTTCCTAGGTGTTTGGACAAGTTCAATAATATGTATGTTTTAGATTCTAATTACCAATATTAAGGAGAAAATTTTAAGAGGAATGGTTGTTGCACAACAAGTTCACTGTTTAAATTCAAAATTTAGAAGTTTCATGGACCAATGGCAGTATATGTTGACTCCATGCAGCTACAGTGCAAGGGGTATTTTTACAACATATTTCCAATAAGCATTAGGGGTATTTCCTGTAGTAGTATGTGCTTAAGGATTATGGCATTTCAGGTTTATCTTAAGAACCTTGTAATGATATTTTAGACCTGTTCTTATGCCTGAGTATTCCTTTGACTAAATGTGGACTTACATAGTAGCTGACTGTAAAATATTGGCATGTGCACAGTGGATGGCACAAGGAGGGCACAGCCTGGGGTGATCTTGTTTCTTGTCTAAGTTAAGCAAGGCATGCAAACTAACGTACAGTTTTAGTTTTATGTTTGACGTTGACTTCATACTAATTTTGACCAACAGTTCTCGTCTTTTCTTTAATGATTGAATTTGAGGATCTTTTTAATCAATAGGATCATATTTATAATTTTCTTGCTAGTTTTTTTCTATGACTCTATTCCATCACCCACTTAGCCTTGGAACCAATGATTCATGTATATCAAGATCAACTTTAGGAAAATTCTAACTGATTTTGTATAATAGTTCACACATTTTGAGAATTTGCTTGCAGATATGAAATCTTTTGATTGTAGATATGTCTGTTGTTCTTGCTTATTTGAAGCCATAATTGGCAGATTCCAAGATTTTGTTCAACAATGTTATATGAGGAGCAACCCCTTCAAATTAGCAAGTACTAATCTAGAATTTAGAGGTTCATTGTTGGTGAGGGACAAAAAACCTAGATTGTCTATTCAAAGCCACTGATGGATGGGAGAATCAATGGAAATAGCCCCCGGCCATTGGCTAGAAGATCAAGATACAAGTTATAAAAATAAATATCTTCCTTTTTTTTAATTTGGGCACTATTTCTAGTAAGAAATGAAGCCATATTCAAAGAAAATCTAAGTATTCCCTCTCGATTCTTTTACAAAGTTCAAAATGCCTTCAAAGCATATGAGCAGCCAAGTAGATAGAAAAGGAGTAAAACATGGAGTTTTTGTTATGGTGCAGCACAAAGGAATCCTGAATATAGTGGATCAAGGGGTATTCTTGTCCTTTTTAAGAAGACAATGGAGCAGGAGGTATTCTTGTCTTTTTTAATAAGATAGTGGAGCAGGAGGTATTCTTGTTTTTTTTTAGTTTTCGATGATGCAACTCAAGGGAATCTTGGAAATAGTGGAGCAAGGGGCATTCTCGTCCTTGTTTTTATTTTTTATGGTGCAGCAAAAGAGAATCTTGGAAAGAGTGGAGTAGGGGTAGTATTTATATATCATAGGACCATTGGTGGCAGTTCACATGAAACTTAGGAGTTGGCACAAACAACAGGGAAAACATCATGGCAGCAAATCTATTATTGAAACTAGCTATGTGACAAATTCTAGGTGATTGGTGACTCTAGTCTCCAAGTTGGATATTGGTTGGTTGTCATCTAATATCAGCAACAGTCATTAAAGCTAGAGGGGCTGATCAATACCACAAAGGAGATTGCAAGTTCTTTTGAAAGCATTGGTTTCATTCAGGCCATGAGGAAAAACAACTCTTCTGCAGATGGATTGTCAAAATTGGGTTTGTCTCTTAGAGGAGATAAGAGAGGATAAGGCTCCAAAATAAAATAATCTCACTCCACCAACGTCTCCTCTCAGTGATGTTGTCCAACCTGCTATAGATAGTAAGTCTGCAAAGGGAAAATATTATTTCCATAGGCCTCTAAATCCCCCTATTAACTATGATTTACAGTCCACTAAAGCTCTGTAGCATCTAAACCATCAAACTGACCCTACTTCAATTATAAACCTTCTTAAACTTTGTTGTTTTAGAAGGCTACTAAAACCCTGCTAAATTTGTTGGTAGTACACCTGTTACATCTACTATTTGAAAAAGATTCCAAATATCCCAAAACAGATCTACCAATCCTACTGTAGTAATCTCTCTCTAAGGCACATATATCTAGTAGACTTCTATGCTAAAATCAAGCTACTTAGTTCGCCATGCATTGTCTAATCATGGACCTGTTTCCTTATTTAATGAATCATTAACTATGATTTACAGTCCACTAAAGCTCTGTAGCATCTAAACCATCAAACTGACCCTACTTCAATTATAAACCTTCTTAAACTTTGTTGTTTTAGAAGGCTACTAAAACCCTGCTAAATTTGTTGGTAGTACACCTGTTACATCTACTATTTGAAAAAGATTCCAAATATCCCAAAACAGATCTACCAATCCTACTGGAGTAATCTCGCTCCAAGGTACATATATCTAGTAGACTTCTATGCTAAAATCAAGCTACTTAGTTCGCCATGCATTGTCTAATCATGGACCTGTTTCCTTATTTAATGAATCATGTGCCTTCAAAAATAGGACTAGGATGCACTATCCCCAAGGATGAAATCCTAAAATAAAATCATGCATGATCAGAATTAGAACCCCAAAAGAACCCCAACTCTAGGCTAAAATTAGGAGGTATCTCCCCAAAAGTCAACAATGTCAAGATAGAAGGAGGGCACTCCTCTATCTAGCCAAAAAATAGCCTTGCACAAGTCCCAACAAGTGACATGATAACCCTTCAGGTGCAGCAATCCATCTCCTAATGCAAAAAACAACGAATCAAATCCAAATGTCACACTACCCACAAACCTAAAGGCAGGGTTAAGACTAAACGGCATTAAACCTTTGAAATATGTTTTCAATGGTTTTAAGATTCTCGTGACTAAAGTTTCTATACATACTAGGTACTAAAATGTAATCACTTTACCAAATATCTTCCACCTATCGAAAATAGGATCACTAAAATATACCTAAACTCACTCTCAGATTCAATAAACCTAAATCCATGGATAATATCCAAATAATATTGGAAATATAAATTTTATGTTGTTCCAACTATGTTCTAAAAATAGAAATTTCTAAAAATTAAAATGGAATTTCAATTAAAATTCACCCTAAATTTGGGACCATATAAGCCTATCTCCTAATGGGTATCCAAATATACCATCCTTTGATACTAAAATAAAATGTTGAATTCCTAAATTGAATGATCTACTAATAAAAGCACAATATGTGCTATCACCCTAAAACAATTATTTAAACACTGCCCAAAACTCATACAATCCAACTCTGGAACAAGGTAAGGTTGCAACAAAGCTAAGATACTTGTGAATTGTCAATGCCAAATGGTGAACTTTGTAACATTGAGCTCACCCCAAATGATATCCATGAATATATGCTAGAAACTAATAGTCATATTTATGAAGGTAAACCTAGGTTATTAGGAATCATGACAACTATCTTGAAGTATAGATAATTCTATTCACTACTCGTTTCTGTGATGTATAACTTTGTTTTTAGTTTCACAAATCATCAATCTTGTGGGTTTTATAGAAGCCTATGGTTATGTTCTTACAACTATTTAATTCAATCCTACCTCCTTGTCTTAAAACGAAAGAAAAGAAATTCAGAATCTTCCTCGCTTAAGATGGAAACTTTAACAGATAGCAGATTCTTTTCCCTTTTCCTGCTTATAATCTTAGCTCTAGAACCTTTAGAGCATTCTTTTGGTCTCACAGGCTTCCATTTTTAAACATTATATGACGCTTTAAGTTTGAACTTGAACTTTGAAATCTGAACCTACCCTTGAACCACGTCCCTGTTCGTCCGCCCGTCCATCCAACACGCCCATAACCGCCAGATTATTGATGTTATGTGTACCGAATGGTTGATGCTTTAATGATCATCATTAACCCAATAGTTAAATCCAAGTTTACACAAACCATGTGTGCGATCAATCTACGTAAGAACTGCGTAGGTGCCATTAATCTAGTAACAACTCGCTTCCCAACTTGCAAAATATAACCTGACCGCCAAAAACTATGGAAAAATTACAAATGTGAATATGTGATGTAAATGGACCTTGGGGAAGAGGTCAATGAATTTGAATAACATCTTGAACTTATTGCAGGACTACTAAGAGGAGATGCGTAAAAAGAGACTGATGATGGCTGCGGGAAGGCACCTAAAAAGGCGGCATTAACTTCCACCGGTAGAATTAAATACCATATTTGGACCCACTGGCCCAGAGAACCAAAAAAAATGGCTCGCTGGCCCCGAAAAATTAATGGCTTCTGCGACCTGGTAGGAGGATGCATTTGACGAGGATGGATTTATGAACCCACCCATCCCAGAGCCATCGTTCCCATCAAGCAGGAGGGAAATCATGCCTACCACCAAACCCTCACCCAGAGATAAGGCATACGGCGAGGTGATTGAGAGGAAGACGGAAAACCCGAATCACAGAGTGAGTGATAGCAGAGAGGAAGGACTGCAACCGGCCCCCGGCTGGCGACAGAGACGCCAGCCCCAACAACATCGCGGTCCTCTGTAAGTGGCCAGCGGTAAATCTCAGCCGGGGAGTCGCTGAGCCCACGTCAGCGGAAATGAGCAATCTCTCCTCGCCAGCCTGCACTCTCCGCGTTGGTTTAAGATAAGCGCTCTACATGTATTGCAGTCCGAAACTACATACCAATATATTCGTTAACCAAGGAAAATCATGAACGATCATAGCATAAGAACGCGTTTCAAAGCGCTGTCTTGATGTAAGAACATAT
This sequence comes from Picea sitchensis, assembly GCA_010110895.2. NCBI lineage: Eukaryota > Viridiplantae > Streptophyta > Pinopsida > Pinales > Pinaceae > Picea > Picea sitchensis. Next base: position 15,075 of record SNQJ01S0038120.1, on the reverse strand, counting down.
AGACATATTCATGACAGAGGAACCACACGACTCTACTGGATAAACGAATCCAAGTACGCCCAGGCTGAACTGGGTTAGCTTCCATCCTCGAAGTAGACATCTTTGCCTATTTCTAGAATGCCCGATGTAGATCTCTTCACAGAGGTTTCTTCCTTAGAAAGGTTCACAAAGAACCGAGTAGCGGGATTCTAGAAATGGGTAAGTCCCATTAACCTCAGAGACGAGGGAGGAATGAAACCCCTGGAAGGTTCCGCTACAGGTAGTGGCCAGGATGAGTAACAACGATGGATGATCCCGGCTGAAGACCAGTGGTCATTCATGACTATCAGATTGACAAAAGTAGTAAGAGAATTATACCTCTGTTTATTTTCCCTTGCGATCCCCGCGGATAGAGGAAATCGGATCAGAGAGTTCTCTAAGGTCCATGATAAAATTTGGACCGTTGATCTTTATACATCCACGAAGTAGTGGAAGAGTGCATCGTGGTGGAATGTAGATCCGAGTCGCCGGGATCTTTGAGTAGACACTACGTACCGTTGACGGGAGAAGATGCCTAGAGCTTAAGTCTCTGGAGTATGCGCAGAAAGAACGGATTCAGGGCTGCCGACTGAAAATTCTCGACAGCACCTGGATTGAATGTATGGTACCGGTGGTTTAGCTTATCGGATATCGACACTCTCGAAATCGGATCCTAGAGGTCGGAGAACTGAGATATCACAGCCCTTTAAATCGCTGACATTGATCCGTCCGCTCCATTAGTAAAGACATGTGGTGGAGGATTAACGATAGTCGGCGTAGTGCTTACCAAAATAGGGGAGGCTCCTAGGTTGAAAGGGATTAGGATATCGAAAGTTCCTTAAATCGAGGAGTACCGGGATCATTTATTTGAGAAGGGATGATGCGGCAACCGCCTAAGTCTCGACAAGCAGCTCATCCATCGGAAAATCGGGATCTACATATCGTGATTGCGTGACGCCGAGACTTTCACATCGGAACCGCCAACCCCTAAAACCCCGGAGCAAGGAGGAAAGATCCACAGTGGAAGCCGTCACGTTAAAGAGAGTCTGATTCGGAATCGCGAATTGCGGGTGAATGTATTTTGACATCGCAACCCCCGAAACCCTCGATGAAAGGGTATGACTACGGTCATATAGAGGAGGTCGGTGGGACTAAAAGGTCTAGTCCAGGAGTAGCGGAAGCTGACGTCATATCGCGATATCGGGGATTCCGAGGACAAAGAGTTTATGTATTCCAACGTTGTGGTATTTGAAACCCCGATGGACGGAGGAGATTCTTTCGTAGGATCTCTGGGTCCGTAATGACCGTTATATGTGTAAACAAGACGATTAACTTAAATCTGGATGTGGTTATGCTTTAGGATACGCGGCCGAATGCATCCGGACGCCATAGTCCACCCGGCCCGCATTCACGAGATCGAGTAGTTCCATTCCAGCCCCCTTCCATTCTACCTTTACCGGGGTCCGAATTGGACGCGCAAATCTCGAACGGTTGAGATTTACTCATCATGATTAATGGCTCTGTGTGATTTCGACCCCCCTGCCATTCTGCCTTTAATAGGGTCCGAATAGTGTGGCATGTGAAGTGGGCCCCCTCCCTATCATGACGACCACCATGTCTGTTTCCCTCTACACCAGATGTCACCTAACCGCCAAGAACGCTATATCATTGGTGGATTCTCTATCCCCGATGAGGTTTTATTCCTATTGGCCATCTGCTGACCCCATGGGAACTCATCCCTATGGGACACACGTTAGCCCTAGCGGCTTCGGTGGTTGCAGAGTCTAATCTTTGGACATTACTACACATCTCAAAGTGCTAAATACAAATAGGCACTACGCTCAAATTGAACTACATCATGACCCTGAGAACAGGGAAGAAAAGAGAAAGAGCCAATCTACGTTGGATCTCCATGGTCATTTAGGAGCTCAAGTCCAACAGAGGACCCAAAAAATTTTGATTTAGGTAGTGAGTATGTTACACACTGCCCCAAAAATAAGAACCCGGAGAATCTAACCCCAACCCCTAACTCCATTATAAATACATTTAAACAAAATTCCATAATGTAAAGGAGTATGAAATCCAAATTAAAGAATCCCAACTATTTAGCTTTCATATTCATATTGGGGAATGGGATTCATCAATGTAAATAGTTAATACTAAACTAGCATATGTAGTCCTAATGAAATTCTAGTCTCCAAATGATCGTAGAATCTCGAAAAATAATGAAGCAAACACTTTTTGATAAATATTCTTGGTGTGTCTGGGAGTGGTGCATTCTTCCTTTCAGCCCATGACTACTCGTGATCAAGCATAAGATATTATTACAGATTCCTTTCTTAAAACCATTCAAGATATTAGTCTCTTGCTAATGTCATTCAAGTCATCATTGATAATGTTGTTAATTGTAAGGCAACAAGAGCAATCATTGAAGATAGGAATATTTGTCTTGGCTTGGAAGATAGGGTATTACTAGAACAAATTGGTCACCTATGCTATAATATATGTCTACATACACCTATGCTATAATATATGTCTTCTCACTAATTTGGATCCATATAGATCCCCATCTGTTATAGATACAGCTTCGATACACGTCCACTAAGAAATTCCAAGAAAAAGGGGGGGGGGGGAGATAAACCCTAACACAAAAGTGAACACCAACTTTTCAAATACAACTAGAAACATTTAAACATCCAAAATTTAGTAAATATCCTTGATATATTTGTTTATGATATAGTTGTATATAGTACATACATTCTTCGATACTCAATGGTTAAAACCATGAAGAGTCATCAACTCACTCAATAGTTAACTGTGATGGTTAATCAGAGTACTTTCGGTTTCTAATATCAAGAGAGTAAATGTCTATAGGTTTCAAACTGATGATTTCATGATTATAAAAGCATGTTGTTATAGAAGAACCAAATTCAAAAAAATTGTTCAATAACAACAAACATGTTTAGCCTCCCAACCATAACATTTTTCTTCAACATTGCATTCGTGAATGTTATTCCAACAACCTAAATATGGGTGGTCTATTCTTATTCCATAATGGAAATTAATAAGACATGCTACTGGTGATCTACATTCTACAATGTAGCTTGATAGCAACAATTTAATTTCAATCAATTCTGCATATATATAGGGGCTGATGAGGACATATATCTTCTGAACAAGGTTAGCCAAGTGCAGGAATTTTGTTGAGCATCTTTTCTAGGTGAATGTAAATTTCTTGACACTCAAAGGACTTGTTGTATGACTTAAATGAACTAGATGTTCTGAGAGAAAATGCATGCATCGTATTCCAATCAAGGTTTTGAGTACAAAGCATGCACAATATTGGTGGAAAAGTACATTATATGGAAATAAAATATACAATACCATAGTTGTGGGTTTTCATTTAGGGTCATGGGATTTTTTATCTGGTTGTGACTTGTGCCATGATTAGAGGGCTTATAGAACACATTATCAACATAATACCAAGACTTGTGATAGAAGAAAGAAGGTTCAATGCAACTTGATGCATAAATCCATAGTCCACAATGAAATATTAAAAAAGTACAATAGAGGTGAGGTAAATATTTGTGGTAAATATGCATATATATGGATAAAACCAAAATTGTAGGGGCTTTCTGCTCACAAAATAATATTATTTGGATCCAATAATAATCACAAGACACCAACATAGAATACCATTTCAAGATTCAAGCATTCTAATGGTTTTGATTGGAGTCATTGTAGGTCCATAGTGTTACTGACAGTAGAGATTTGGTTAAAATTTAATTGTGAAAATTTTCGGCTAACTTTTTGAATTAAAAAACAAACCATTAGCATCCCCTTTCGATGATTTAGTACAAGAGGTCAATTACAATGCAACCATCATAATCATCTACATTTTCATGTATATGCACGCCATTATAAAGCTGTCTAGATTGTGCTCTCACAGTCCCCATAATGCAAATATAAAGAAACTCACATCAGGACTAAAAAATTACACAACCAAAATGCTGGAATTCAACATTAGATCATCCATACTCCAACATTGAACCCGGGCAGTTTTGGCTCAAGCACCCTTGTGAACTCTTCTTCACCACAGACTCTGGAAGGCGGGCAAAACCCGAAACATAGCAAGATCAAGTACGCAATCACCGACAACCAAGAGAATGCAACCAAACCAAAACCTCATGCATGTAACAACCCTGACGTGACGGTAATGCACTCCTTGTGTAATAATGAAGCATAAGCTATCCTTCTCATTCACTTCCACCTTCATATAAGTTGTCTTATTGTCCTAAATATTGATGCTTTTAAATATAATACAACCATCAGCACTTTAAACATCAATTCATTGATGTAGCATACACAAATCTTTCAACCAAGCAAACTTTAAAAAACAAACAAGACAATGTGTATTGTTATTCATGGTATGGAATGGAGGTTTGGAAGGTAAGTGGAAGTAAAGTATGGGTAATGGAGGTATTTATCCAATCAACAAAGGGGTTTTCATAGCATTGTTTATGGAATCTGAAATTCAACCACCATATTTATGAGAGTATAATTGCATTAGAGGAATATCGGTATCATGCTAATAGGTTTCCTATGATGTATGCATAGGTCCTATTAAGGACCATTTTTTCTTCTCTTAGCTAAGTAGGTTTCCATTTCCCTTTCTAAATAATCAATAAGTCTTTTCAAAGAAAATACAAAAATAAAATATAGTAGAACTTGTAAAGGTGGAAGATGTTTCAAGTTAAAAGGTGAAGATGCTCAAGTCATGCCAAAATGAAAGGAAATAAAAATATTTCCTTTGACCATCAAACATATTAAAAAATCATACTGAGAACACATTGAGTGCCCACAAAATAACTAGTTGTATATATTAGCCTACACTATATGTTTCTAAATAAATACTGCGAAAAATATGAAAAACAAATTTTTACTCAATAAAGGTCTTTAACTTCAACTCAAATCCTTGACTCAATGGAAATTAGATAAAGCCAATCATTCCATAACAAAAAGGTTCGGGCTAACACAATGAGAATTAGAAGTATCTAAGGGGTTTAACATACTTTTAACCAACAAACACAAAATTTCAAATTTGACAAAATTCTCCAAAATGCAACAAACAAACAAACCAATAAAATTTATCAACATATTAGAGAAAGACATCAAAGAAATTTCATCTACTCGAACGATCCCATTCATGCTCAACAAAAGTCTTGTTAAATTAGTTATTCATCCTTTAATTCTAGGACACTATCTATGTGAAGAGAGAGGTCCCATCTTCATCAAATTCCAACTTCATTCCTGTCACATACAAGAAAGAGACAATGTGATAGTTAAATATCAAAAACTCAATCTTTAAATAACTTGCATCAATAAATGTGTGGCCCCAATTTTACAATGAAAAACACAAAATACAGATTATAGAACCTACTTTTACCTGAAATGCAACCTCAAACTGACATATAGAAATCTTGCTATGATAAAGAATTCTCGACATACTCCAAAAATAGAGAGGGAAAATGCATTTCCAGAATCACATCATCCGCTTTATTCCATTCACTATTCATTTCACCACCAATGGAACACACATACCAAAATAAGTGTTCCCTAGGCCCCTCATATATATACTGGATTAGATCAAATGTTGATATTCCCAGTTCTCGTGTTCATTTTCTCTTATTTCCTTTGAACAAGACCGCCTAGATGGACTATCATTATGAGCCCCAAAGAATTATTATGTCTGCATCAAGTCTATTAGAGAAACTCTGTGCCATTGTATTCTCCCCTTCTATCATGATATGATCACCAAAGAGTTAGTGCTCTTTCCATATGGAAAATTGGAAATGTCATATTTTGTTACATATAATCTTAAACTTATATCCATATGTTTATCAATCTTGTTCCTCATCTTTGACTTCAAAAAAATGATAGTGCACTAAACATTCTCTCATCCCTCCACCCATCCCAAAAATCATGGTTTGACACAAATACACTAATTTGAAATATTCAAATATGTTTCCCTGTAAGTATTGGCTAACACCTAAAACAGTCCATAATCTTGTTACTGCACAATATTCTAGAGGACTCTCCAAAGCGTGAAATTTATTCCACATTGTTTCAGCAAAGCGTGTGGCTTGTTGAAACAATTTTGATTGATCCAAAATACCTTCAACTTGTTCTTCATGTATCTCGAACTTCTTGCAAAAGTGGTCCACTAAAGTATTTAATTTTTCCACAAAGTCACGTTTTAAAGTAGGTTGGCATTTTAAGTTGTTCCAATATTCAGGGTACACCATAGACATGGCCTCCAACAATTCATCTTGAGGGAATCATTCTCTTATCTTTGATGACAGTGACTTTGCAATTTCTATCAAGTTGTGTCTCAGTGAAATGACAACATTGTCGAATAGGTCTCTTGACACAGGGTGCTCTTTGGTGGTTTGTCTTGTCTTATCAATATAATGAAAAGGAACCATATACCCACGCACTTCCATACATAGTATCCATTTTTCATCAAACTTCAAATAATTTTCAGTATTTTCTATATCAATTATCATAGTCAAATTTGTAAACCATGGACCTACGAAAGACTCTAGCATCGTATACAAATTATCCAATGAAAGGCATGCAAATTTTCTTGCATTTGTGTATTCTACAATATACATTGTGCGACTTTGAGACATTTTCATGAGGACATTCATTTAATCTAGCATAGGAAGAATTCCAACCAATGTTAATAATGTTTCTATGTCAGTTAGTCGAAAGAGAAGATATTGAGCTTTATCTACACTGAAGTGATGTTCATACATCACCCCTACCAAGGACTGGTACTCACTAAATAATCTTTGATCTGGTCCATTCAATGAGATCCATCTTGTATCAACATCCTTTAATATCTTGGTTCCATTTGTAACACCGTCGACAAATTTTTTAAACTTTGAAAATCGTTTGGGACTACGAGAAAAGCATAAGCCTCTCGTACAATATCTTCAACTTTTGAAACCGATGGAAACTTGCTTACTATTTTAAATGCAAGATTCATCCTATGATCCATACAATGAATACTCAACATATATGGTGAAGATGATAGTTGTAGTCTAACACAAAGGCCATTCCTTTGTCCTTGCATTACTGATGCTCCATCTGCTCCAACACATACCAACTTTTTTGCGATCATTAAAGGATCCATACCACCACTTTCCTTCAAACCGTTATTAAGAAGTTCATAAATATTTTCAGTTGTAGAATTCTCCATCATTTTATGAACCCCAAGTAGATAGGAATGCCTAATATGATCATTAACCATATAAATACTCATACAAATCCATGAAGTGTTATCAATAGTTGTAACCTCATCCAAAGACAATGACACAAACCTAGTACTTGCAATCTTCTCTTTCATATCATCCTTTTCTACTTGAGCTAGATATTTTGCCCATTCCCAACCACTTGTTAAAGACCAATGAGAAGATGGAAAGTTTGGCATTTGAAGAAAAGATAGATATTTCATGTAATCTGGATAATCTATCATAGGAAGCCCTTTAGATAAGATGCGAAATACAGTGCTTAATTGAATTGTCTTGGATAAAAAAATTATTTCCATCGTCTTTTTGAATAGAGATGTGATGGTTCCTCCACCTGCCTCGAGTTTTTTCTTACTTATTAAATATTCATTATATTCATCAACATATTTGACATGTCGACATTCCTCGAAAGATTTCCATCTGACAATAGATTTCTCCTTTCCATCTACAATTTTCTTTTCATACACCTTTCCTACATGCTTCTCAATTGTATCTAACTTCATCTGAAATGTCATTGGCGTGCCAAGTTTCCAACTACATATATTGCATATAACTTTTGGTTTCTCTTTCTCATTTTTTGGAGGTAATGGATCAATAAATCAAAATTTTGAGACCCAATGTGGTTGGAAGCCTCTCCCTATGTCCCTTTTGTATTTTCTGTGAATTGGTTGTGTTCTTTTCCAATGAAATATTTTCAACATTTGTACTGCCAATTTCTGGTGAAAATGCATTTATCTCACTTTGATCACCAAAGGAACATATTTCCTTATCCATTATTTGGATATTAGATGCATTCTCACAAGAGTTGACATCTCTTTCAGTGATAGGTTTCTCAAAAGAGCTCAAATCATGAAGAGAATGTGGATCCTTGGATTGAGGTCTTTGAAAGTATGATGATAGATCATTTTGTCCTGATCTTTTCATCCCACGATCGGTGTTTGACATCTCAATAAATATTCCACAATTAAAATTTCAAATTGATCTAGAAGCCAAAAGTGAAACCTGCAAGAGAAATAATATAAAATTAGTAAAATTCCTACCAAGTATAGAATAGTCAATTTGAACCAAGCTACTCTAATACTTTTTCCCAAATTTCTCCTCACATTGTGATATGCTTCAAGACCTAGAAATACTGCAAAGCTTAATGGATATAATGAAAAGAGGTGCAAATCCATACATTAATATGCATGATGGTAGTAAGCTCTATAATCCAGATGGTATGTGGAAGAAGGAAATCAAATGTTACAAGTGTAATGAAAACAAGAATGGTGGAAAACTAGAGGTTCCCTTCAAAGACTCGAACAATGAAAATAAGAAAGAAGAGAAAACATTAGGATACCACCCCAATATTCAAAACCATTGAGAGATTGAGAATTCAATGGGTGGATAAGTGGTTTAGATGGTATAGTTATCTTACATTAGTGTTTGGTGCGGAAAGAAGTTTCATATAAGGAATCCCTTAGCCCACACGCCACTAAAGTTTCTAATGAGGTAACCATGATTTATTATGATGTGTGAGAAACATTTTTCAAAACTAGTTAGTCCAAGTTTCTTGTTGTCTTAAAAGACTCTTGTGTTGTGTATTGTGCATAAATATGTACATAGGATCACCCTAAAAGATTAAAGCCACATCTCTTAGATCAGATAAGAAAAGTTCTATGTTAAAAGTAGCAAAGGAAAGCTTTAAAGCAACCATCAACTATGTAAAGGTATTGTGCAGCTTTACTAGTGACTTAATGGTGTCCCACTTCCAATATTTATTGAATGCATTTAATGTCTCTGAACTTAGCAAATATAAAATCTCTGGACTGAGAGGGAATAACATGATTGAAGAGAAGTACATGTTGAAGATTAACAAGAGCTGGATGGTGAAAATGAACCTTATGTTGGTGAATGTTAGGGGAAGATACTGCAAGAAGGAATCCCATGACTCAACACTAAGTAAAGGATATGAAAAGGTGAATAATATAGACCAAATGATGATGAAATATGARGAAACAGAAGTCAAACCTGGTACAATAATTGACATAATATATGTCTTTTAAGATTGATGTTGTTAAAAAGGAAAATTTCTATGAGTTATGGGGAAGCATCCCCCCTTATGTTGCATTCTGTTATCTTTATGTGTATKCCCTTGATGCAGAGAAGGTGATAAAGTTGTATAATTTTTCCCATGAAATACAGTCAAATTTGGAGAGGCTTGGAGCAATTATATTGCATGATGTTGATGCAACAAAAATGGAGAAGCACCATATCATAAGTAAGAGGAGGTTTGATAGAAATGTTTGCAACTTCCCTCATGTAGGTTTCCATGTAAAGGAACATGATAAAACAATCATCAAGTAAGTTTCTTAAATCTTGAACAGCTTCCTGCCCCATCAAAATTAACAGAGTGAAATAATTTTTTGGTTGAATCAAGGGATTTATTTCATGAGTGTCAATTGGAGCATTAGCCACAATTTAATGAAGAAGGGTTATAGTTGGTAAACTCTATTTTTCCATTGTGGCCAGAAAGCACTATCACCTGTTGAAGATGTTCTTCAAAAATGCAAGCACTATGCTTAGCAATATTGGAGAAATTCATGTTACTCACAAGGAAAATGACCCATATAAATAGTGGCAGTTGGTGCAACAAGCAGAGGAATGTGGATTGATTTTGAAAGAATCAATTCACTTTACAAAAGAAGATTATCCTGGTTACACCAATAGAAGAGGAACTCCACCCAGAGCCAGTCACCCTTTCCCCTTGGGAAAGTGTCAGACTTATAAATTTGTCCAAGGGTAAAGATATACTTGCAACAAGCTCTCTGCATTTGATATTTTCCTTTGTAGGATTCCATTATTGCCCAGTTTACTTATAATTATTGCATAGCTTACTTATACTATGAAACTATTGTTTTACAGTCCATACCTTCTTTATGAGCAGAAATTAAAGGCTACACGATTTTCAAATGTTCCTTCTCAAGCCTATGTAGAAAACATTAATATGGCTATTTTGAAACCTGTATCTGAAAGGCAAGTGAGGATGGTAGGAAAAATGGCAATAACAGATTCATATACTACATTTAATTGCTTGAAGATGCTTGCAAATTTAGAAATCAAAATAAGAGATGAATTTGTAAGGCAAAGGAATGAAAAACTACATCAAAATGTAGAAGCTTGGAGACTAGAAACAAAGATTGTTGAACAATTAAATGAAGCTTTAGTCTTGATTGAAGATGCAATTAAGAGAAAAAATGCAAGCCTTAAGGAGGCTATTTCGGTGCTTGAATCTGAAAGACGGGCAAGAAAGGCTGCTGAAACAACAAAAGAAGATTTGAAAATGTCATTAAACCACTTGAAGGACCTCTTAAATAAGGAACTCACCAAAAAATATAAATTAAAGAGGCAAAGAGATGAGGCCCTTCATCAAAGGGAAGAAGCTTTGAGAGAGCATTCATACAAAACCTATGCATACATCATAGGATACCTATTAACATGAGACCGACATTCCTGTAATGTAATTATACTTTCATAAATATGGTGGTTGAATTTAAAATTCTATAAACAATGCTATGCAAACCCCTTTGTTGATTGGATAAATACCTCCATTACCCATACTTTACTGCCACTTACCTTGCAAACCTCAATTACCATCTACTGGAGATCATCCTTCACTATCCACTTGAAAGAAAGCATGAACCATGTATAGGTCCTACAGTATGTATGGAGGTTGATGAACCTACTTCCAAGGATAAAGGGAAATCAAAGGTCGATGAGATAAATAAACCAACAAGTGATGGTGTTTCTGAAAGTTTTGTAGAGTTGGCAAAAGTGATATTTGTTTTGAATTTGATGAGTGATATTCTTCTTATGTATATACATGCAGTAGGTGTTGTACTACAATGTGATTCAGAGAGTAGTCAGGGATGTGGGCCTTACCACCTAGGAACAGACCTCATAGGGCATAGTAGGATTTTGTATCATGTGTTGCATAGGCTTCTGCCATGCAATTTTGATACATTGAAAGAAAATGATTATCAGTGGAGAGAAAAGTTGTCTGAAAAAGGTTCTTGGTTTTTGGTTGTTCTATGTTGTAGATCTAGTGAAGGAAGAAAACGAGTAGTTAGTGATATTGTGAGGGCACTGTCAGCTGATGCAAATTCTGAAAAAAAAAATTTAAATCATGTGAGGCTTCCTAATAGGAAGCTACTTTCTTTTGTTGATCTAGTGACTTCAATTCTTTCAAAACATTTACCTGGAAACATGGCAACACCAGGATACTTTCCTGATATGGAAAAAACAATGATTGATGTTGGTATGGTTCAAGCTCTAACAAGTAAACTTCAGGTGATTGACTTGGATCATCCGAAAGTCCCCAAACTTGTAAATCTTATAGTGAAGTCTTTGGAGGTTTTAACGGGAGCTGCTAACTTTGGATGACAAGTTTATAAGACTGAAGGTAGCAATAAACAAAATCCCCTAGCTGCAGTTGAAGGGACATAATATTAGATGATATTTCCTTATAATTGTGAAGAAGCCCAACCGGGATGTGGTCAAAATACAGAGAGGGAAGAGCAGCAGGTGACTAATTTATCACAAAATGAAGGGCATAGTATAGAGGTTACATCTGAGTCAACAAGGGGTCAAGAAGAAAATCAGAATGGGAGAATGGAACATGATGTGGCTAAAGCAATGGACAAAAATGTAGAGGCTCACCCTATAGTGGAACATGGATTGGAGTTCATGCATGCAGTTGAAGAAGCTGTCATTCTACATGATTCATATGTTGTTGAAATGACTATCCAATTTGGGCACAGGGCATATGATGGTACTGCTACAAAAGATGAAGAAGGTGATAGGGGTGATGATGGTGAGGATAATGTTGAAGAGGCTAATCAATATGATGATGGTGATGAGGAGGATGGAGGAGAAAAAGGTGCTACTCATATGTCATTATCTGATACAACTATGGAGGACCATGAATATGATGTTCTCAGGGATGAATATGAGGATGATATGATGGAGGAAATGGATGAAAATTTTCATGAGAATTGTGTTCTTGAGGTAAGGTGGAGGGAAGGGCTAGATAGATTAGATCCCTTGTAGTTATTGGGGCGTCTTGGGGGTGGTAGTTTCATAGATATTTCTGTAGAACCTTTTCAGGGAGTAAATGTGGATGATTATTTTTGCCTTAATCGATCGGCATCTCTAAAGACCTATGATTGAGTGATCTGGATTAGATCCTGGAGGTGCTTTCCAGCATCCTCTACTTACCAAGCCTAGCCATTCTAGCAATCCAAGTGGAAGMATTTCTAGAGATGAAAATGTTGTATCATTCGGGAGCTTTAATGCTGCTCACTTTTACATGTATGATGCTCTTATTCAACCCCCTGAACATGCAAGGGAATTTTTGTTTGGTAACCACAAGGTGGGAGGTCCACTATCTTCACTTGAGTTTCGTGTCAATCCTTTGTATTTAACAAGAAGAATATATTTAGGTGATGGTCGGTGGACTAACAATGGTCAAGCATAGACAGAGGCTCAAGCTGCAGTCATGGCCCAAGCAGTAGAGGAACAATTTATTCATCAGTTGCATAACTTAACTAAAGTTAATGATCATCTCAGACAGGGTTTGGTTGAGACTACATATCATCAAGATGGAACGCTGCAAATAACTATACCTATAGGAGATTTTGACTCTCAAATTATCTTGACATTGAATGGTGTTAGTGAACAACAATATATAGAATCTCAAGTGACTGAAGTCAAAGAAACAGTGACTCAAGAGACTGAAAATATTGAAGGCAACGATTTAGGATTCACAAAGTTCATTATTCAAAATAGAGTTGAGGTGGATGTCACATTAGTAGAGGAAGGTGGTGAACCAATGCTAAGGAGTTTAGATTCTGGATGTCAAGATGGTGTTAGAATTGTTTCTAATATAGGTCAAAGTTTTGGTGGTTTGGGAATTGAAACTGGAAGTGGAAATAGACATCCATAAATTGAACATAATCCAGTTGCTCTGATGTCATCAACACATGATTTAGTGTTTGGATGTCAAGATAGTCAGGCAACTGGTACAATGTTGGTTGAAAGTCTCCATTCTCTTGGAGTTGAGAGTAGAAGTGCAGATGGATTCCTAGTATACCATTTCATGAAGAAGTGTTATAGTTGGTAAACTCTATTTTTCCATTATGGCCAGAAAGCACTGTCACTTGTTGAAGATGTTCTTCAAAAATGAAAGAACTGTACTTAGCAATATTGGAGAAATTCATGTTACTCACAAGGAAAATGACCCATATAAACAGTGGCAGTTGGTGCAACAAACAAAGGAATGTGGATTTATTTTGAAAGAATCAGTTCACTTTACAAAAGCATATTATCCTAGTTACACCAATAGAAGAGGAGCTCCACCCAGAGCTAGTCACCATTTCCCCTTGGGAAAGTGTCGGACTTATAAATTTGTCCAAGGGTAAAGATATACTTGCAAAAAGCTCTCTGCATTTGATATTTTCCTTTGTAGGATTCCATTATTTCACAGTTTACTTATAATTATTGCATAGCTTACTTATACTCTAAAACTATCATTTAACAATCCAGACCTTCTTTATGAGCGGAAATTAAAGGCTACACGATTGTCAAATGTTCCTTCTCAAGCCTATGCATACAACATTAATATGGCTATTTTGAAACTTGTATTTGAAAGGCAAGTGAGGATGGCAAGAAAAATGGCAATAACAGATTCAGTTACTACATTTAATTGCTTGAAGATGCTTGCAAATTTAGAAATCAAAAGAAGAGATGAATTTGTAAGGAAAATGAATGACAAACTACATCAAAATGCAGAAGCTTGGAGACTAGAAACAAATATTGTTGAACAATTCAATGAAGCTTTAGTCTTGATTGAAGATGCAATTAAGAGAAAAAATGCAAGCCTTAAGGAGGCTATTTCGGTGCTTGAATCTGAAAAACAAGCAAGAAAGGTTGTTGAAACATCAAAAGAAGATTTGAAAATGTCATTAAACCACTTGAAGGACCTCTTAAATGAGGAACTCACCAAAAAATATGAATTAAAGAGGCAAAGAGATGAAGCCCTTCATCAGAGGGAAGAATCTTTGAGAGAAAAAATAAATATTGCCAAACAATTAGATGAACCATCCTTACGAAACCTTAAAGCAACTGCATTTGAGCTTGAATATGAAAGGCAAGTGAGAAAGAGAGATGAAATGGAAAAGGTGGATTTAGATACTTTATTTAACCACTTGAAGATTCTTACAGGCAAATAAATAAAGAAAAGAGATGAATTTGCAAGGAAAAAAACGGATGCCCTCCCACAACAAATAGAGGATTTGAGAGAAAAATAAAATATTCCAAAACAATCAGCTAAGTTTTGAGATTGGTGAAGGGGAAGTTCAGTGGAAAGACACAAGGCTTAATAAGGCTATGTTGGAGCTTTATCTAGAAAGGCAAGTGAAAAAATATGTTGAAGCAGCAAAAACTGATTTGGAGATGTCATTTAAACTCTTGGGGGTATTTTTAAAGAAGGAACTCAAGAAGAATAGAGATATTAGTCATTGGACCATTTGTCAAAAGGATGCAAAGAAAACATAGTAGTTGCCAAGCAATTAGAATTGACCAAAAAGCTGACAATGGTGATCGTAAACTCCAAGACCTAGTATTTGAATTACAACAAATGGAGCTATATATCTGAAAGAAAATGGTGATGCTAGAACATGTGGGGGACTTTTTGAAGGGAAACCAG
>SNQJ01S0038119.1:101233-127945 GCA_010110895.2 Picea sitchensis | reverse complement strand
ATTTTTGTCCGAGATCCACGAGTTAATTGAATCAAAGACCTCATTGTTTGAGATGAAGTGTCATAGAACTTGAACATCAGCCTCTGCAATATCTGTCCCAACTTGAATGTGGGGAGGAGTGTGGGCGAGATATGAATACAATGAATCCTCTACTGTAGAACTGTAAGATGAGTAACTGAGTACCTTGGAAGATTTCAAGTGGAGCTCCACAAGTACAATGAGATCATCAACCACAAGCCATTAGAGATTGCACAAAAAGGAAGAGGGGAAGGAATATTAGTAGAAGGTGAGCCAACAACAAATTGATGAAGCAGTGACAAGGGATGAGCATAATGAATTTAAGGTGATGGAACTAAGTGAGATGAACAACATGGATAAAAGGACAGGGAACCCAATCAGAGAAGGAGTTAGAGGCATCATCATCATGAATACAAGGGTGATGAGTGAGTGGAATTAATGGAGAAGGAGCATCCATAATATAAATCTGGACAAGAGGAACGTACCAGGTGAGGGAGAGGTTTTGTCGATGGATTATGCGTAGGGCATGAGCATGATGGTTGTAGGGATCCATGAACTAAAACTCACACATATTTACTTTAATCATAATCCCCTTTAAGTGAGGTGACGAAGGTATGAATAGGGTGGTAGGCACCAATGAGTGGAGGGGATGTGAGGTGGTCTGCATCGGATGGCAACCCCATGGGCGATCTCTTCCTTGTCACCTGATATGTGGGACACAATTCTCTTATCTTATTTTTAATTTTTCTCCACTTTTCCATAATTATCTCTAGTAATAGGAATAATCAATCATCCTATCCTTTGAACAATTCTTTATGTATAATCAAAGTTTCTTTTCTCTAATAAATTTTACCTAACCTCATAAATACTATTAAATCTTTGTGTTTTTAAATTAGAGATGGTAAGAGGAATAATCAATCATCCCTTGATCAAAGCTCTATGTATAGTTAAAGTTCCTTTTCTCCAATAAACTTTATCAAACCTCATGAAGAGTCTTAAAGCTTTGGATTTTTATATTAGACCAAGTCTGTCTCCAACATACAAAAAATTTAATAACTTTAAGCATTCAATAAAATCGGTCAAGAATGAATTATATTCACTAAATGATGATGACGTGAAGAGTGACCTTGGTCGTCCCATCCAAACATCATACATCACAAAAATATTCTACAGGAATGATACCAATCGTTGGATAGAGGCATAGATCTTGTGTCACAGGGAACAATGAAGGATAAGTGGGATGATGGCATCTAAAAACTCCTAATGATATGTAAAAATATGGGCCACTAGATCTATGGGTGAGATTGATGACAAATGGAGCTTCAGAGGAAATTGAGGAAGACAACACGTAGGAAGCCGGGGTTCCAATGTAGAGTGGGCTCCAACCTTTTACATATGCTCCAATGATCCCATGTCAATGAGCTTATTCGTGTGAGAGACGTGTTGATTTGGAGATGAGATTTCTACCAGAGTTGTTTTGAAATATGAAATATGAATTGGGTGGATGTAATATCACATCATATGTTCAAAGGAATACAATATAAAAACATAATACAAAGATAAGGTTTTTTAACTTGGTATTGTTCATAGATATTCACATAGTTATATACGAATGATATATTGTTGTAAGGGCTTGTTTAATAGTCTATACTTGTTAATTATGGTATCCATTTCCTTACAATGGAAAAAGTAAGCCATTTAATTATATAGTGAGTTTAAAAGTGGGCAAATTTAGATGCACTCATTTTTTGAAATTTCAATGATGGGCAATTTTATTTAAAAAATGCTTTTTTTGATCCATTATATAAAAACACTAGTTTGCATTGTAAAAATTATCATGTTTCATATTCACTAGTATTAAAAACAAGATCATATTTTTTAAATGGGTTAAAAGTGTTAAGGGTAAAGTTCCATGGTCAGTTTTTCCATGAATCAAGTGGACATATACCTTCCCACAAAATTTCAACCATATTTGGGGAAGAATTTAGAGAGAAAAATGTTTGAGTTTGTCCACTTTTTAACTCACTCCTTTAATGAAGTGATGTAAAAAGTGGACAAACTCTGTCTCCACTACTATTTGAGTATATGAGTGATTTAAAAAGTGGATTAACTCAATTTTCCTCAAATGGGTTAAAACCCCAAAGGGCACTAAATTTCTACTAGATTCATAGAAGAATTTAGACCACAAAACCTTTGAGCTTGTCCACTTTTTAAATTCTTTAATAAAGTGATCCATAAAGTGGACAAACTCTACTTCTACTATTATTTATTTATAGAAAGAATTTAAAAAGTGAACAAACTCTACCTTTACTAGTATTATTTTATAAGAATAATTTAAAAAGTGGACAAACTCTATCTTTACTACTATTTATTTATAGGAATAATTTAAAAGTGGACATACTCGATCTCTTTGTTTAATCTTTTTCTTTCTTTCTTTTAGGATGTATTAAATTCCAGCTAATCTACTCATCTTCATCCACATCTTCTTAAAATGGGCTAAAACGTGAAAGGGATGGTAGAAGTATACTTCCATCGAAATTTTTAAAATGAAAAATAGTCCAATTTGTGTTATTTTTAATTTACTCTTTGGGTTTGAAAAGACTTTCTAACAGGGGATATGTTTAATTCCTTTAACATTTAATATGAAATTGACAAGTAAATTTAAAAAAATATTTCAATATTGCTCATAAATAAAATATTTTAATATTATCTTTAAAAACTATTTAATAATCAACATGAGCCATCTCAAGGAGTTAAGATAAGCTTATTTCATTCCTATTTAGGGGGTAGGTAACTCAAGTTTTGGCTTACCCTATGTTATAGTGATACTATCTCAGATGTGGTGTGAAAATTTATTATGTAATACTACAACATCATTATTCGTTATCATTTTACAAGATGCCAATCACTACAAGCAAGGGTTGGGGCAAAGTTTTCTTCATGTCAGGGAGGATAGGGATTATTCACCAACATTTGTTTGCTCCTAAAAGGTCACAAGTTCAAATCCAGAGGAGGGTAGGGTATGTATACCTCCGTAAACTTTACCAGTCAAATGGATTGTTTATTATCATTATTATATACTTTTCTGATATTTTTTTTTAAATTAGAGTTAGGGTTTTTCTTTTATATTTAGGTTTGAAAATTGTGGTGAGAAATATATCCTTAAAAATTGATATTTTATATTTATATTTGGATATTGTGATAACAAATAGACTGTAAACTTTGATATTGCATGTAAGATTGTGCTGGTATCTAACTTTAAAAAATCTCACTATGGATATCAATTTAGTGTGTCATCAATTTCTGGATATCAATTTAGTGTGTCATCAATTTCTTTCCGCTTGTAGAATAAGTGTGGAAATGGAAAGAATGGAGGCGATCTCCTCGCTATAGTAGAGGTTTGTGCTTCAAATCTATTTAACAGCCTAAAAATAGCGGCAAAGTATGACAAACACTTATTTGAGAGATTACTAGAGATATACCGTATTATATGCACACATTAACAGACCAGATAGCTGGCCATACATTAACAGATCAGGTAGTTGGCACGGTAATGGATAGTTAAGTGGAACTGACAGCATTTCACAAGATTCAGGGAAGTCACTTATCATCACAAATTCTCTGGTTTAGGGTTTAGATTTATCATAGAAGTGGGTAGAAATCACCGGCCCTAGTAGACTAGATGGAATAATGTAGATATAAATTACATCAAGTGACTGAAGATTGTGATTTGGGTATCAGAATCCCAAATCATAATCTTCAACCACTCGGATATAACTTATATCCACATTATCCCATCTAGTCTCGTACTACCAATAATCTCTGTCAGCTTCTCTGATAAATCTAAACCCTACACCCGAGAACTTGACATTATAAAAGCTGTCACTGGCGTCTTGTGAAATGCCGTTAGTTTCACTTCACTGATCCGTAGAACTTCCCATGATAAGAACCTTCCCTGGCCTCCTGCGAAATGCTGTCAGTTCCACTTGACTGATCCGCTATATGATTTAGCTTTTGCTAGTTATCTGATTTGTTAATCTATTGCTAGCTATCCGATCTGTTAATCTATGCATAGAATACGACATATCTCCAGTTCTCTCCTAAACAAGTGTTTGCCATACCTTGCCCCTATCTTCTTCTGCTGTTATATATCTATTAAAACTGTGAAACAGATTTGAAGTAGAAACCTCTGTATCACAGAGGAGATCGTTCCTAGTCATTCCCTTTCGTTTATGTAAAGTCTGAGATCGTTCTCCAGATTTTAAACAATACTTTTAAGACTTTAGGTTTATGTAAAGTCTGAATGTTTTTTATTAATTGTTTTGAGAATCTGCCTTTCCAACTATTTTGAGATTCTCAATAAAACTTCAAGAGCTTGGCACTCTCGTTTTATGTAGAGTCTAAATGATTTTTATTAATTGTTCTTGGTTACAGTTTAGAAAAACAAAGAATTAAAGATCAGATATTAAAGAATTAAAGACAATCTTAAGAAATCGATGGCACGTAAACAAGACTTCGATAGATCTGTTAAAAAGACACAGATCTATCCTACACGTTTAAAAAAGACACAGATGACACGTAAACTTAATGACGTCGGTAGATCCTACCGGAGTGAATATAGCCAAATTATTTCGGAGCTTCCTCCCTACGAGGAATTACAGCTTGGTCAAATATACTTTCTACTTTCGCCAAGGAAGCTACGGCTTGTCTACTTTACAAGGCTAATTCTTCTTGGACTAACAGCCGCACTTCTAGTTGACTAAGGGTGTTGGACTAATCGCGACACCTCTCGTGGATTAACCGCTAGGTTGGGAACATGGATTAACAGTCCACTCACTCAAGGTAGGTGATGTTGTTGATTTGGAAGTTTACTAACATTTGTGGGTTTTGGTGTAATGACAAGTTGTTGACTTGGAAGTTTACTAACATCTGCGGGTTCTGGTGTAATGACAAATCTTTAAGATGGTATCAAAGCCTTGGTCCAGATTCAATTACCTTGAGTTTCGTCCACCCACTCAAAGTTATGTTACTGATTTGAATGTTTACTACACCTGCATGTTTTGGTGATTTTAACAATTCTGCACTGAAACAGAGCTATACCAAATATCAGACGTTAGATCCTCCTGATTTGTGCACCATAACAAATTAATATTAATATGTAATTGTTGAGAGAAGAGGCATCATCATGAATACGAAGGTGATGAGTGAGTGGAATTAATGGAGAAGGATCATCCATAATATAAATCCGGACAAGAGGGACGTACCAGGTGAGGGAGAGGCATTGTCGATGGATTATGGGTAGGGCATGAGCATGACGGTTGTAGGGATCCATGAACCAAAACTCACACATATTTACTTTAATCATAATCCCCATTAAGTGAGGTGACGAAGGTATGAATAAGGTGGTAGGCGCCAATGAGTGGAGGGGATGTGAGGTGGTCTGCATCCCATGGCAACTCCATGGGCGATCTCTTCCTTCTTACCTGATATGTGGGACACAATTCTCTTATCTTATTTTTAATTTTTCTCCACTTTTCAATAATTACTTTTAATTTTTCTCCACTTTTCAATAATTACCTTTGGTAATAGGAATAATCAATCATCCTTTGAACAATTCTTTATGTATAATCAAAGTTTCTTTTCTCTAATAAATTTTACCTAACCTCATAAATACTATTAAATCTTTGTGTTTTTAAATTAGAGCTGGTAAGAGGAATAATCAATCATCCCTTGATGAAAGCTCTATGTATAGTCAAAGTTCATTTTCTCCAATAAACTTTATCAAACCTCATGAATACTCTTAAAGCTTTGGATTTTTATAGCTTTGGATTTTTATATTAGATCAAGTCTGTCTCCAACATACAAAAAAATTAATAAATTAATAACTTTAAGCGTTCAATAAAATAAGTCAAGAATGAATTATATTCACTAAATGATGATGACATGAAGAGTGACCTTGGTCGTCCCATCCAAACATGATACATCACAAAAATATTCTAAGGCATAGATCTTGTGTCATAGGGAACAATGAAGGATAAGTGGGATGATGCCATCTAAAAACACCTAATGATATGTAAAAATAGGGGCCACTAAATGATGATGACATGAAGAGTGACCTTGGTCGTCCCATCCAAACATGATACATCACAAAAATATTCTAAGGCATAGATCTTGTGTCATAGGAAACAATGAAGGATAAGTGGGATGATGCCATCTAAAAACACCTAATGATATGTAAAAATAGGGGCCACTAGATCTATGGGTGAGATTGATGACAAATGGAGCTTCAAAAGAAATAGAGGAATACAAGCAGGAAGCCAGGGTTCCAACCTTTTACATATGCTCCAATGATCCCATGTCAATGAGCTTACTCGTGTGGGAGAGGTGTTGATTTGGAGATGAGATTTCTACCAGAGTTGTTTTGAAATATGAAATATGAATTGGGTGGATGCAATATCACATCATATGTTCAAAGGAATACATTATAAAAACGTAATACAAAGATAAGGTTTTTTAATTTGGTATTGTTCATAGATATTCACATATTTATATACGAATGATATATTGTTGTAAGGGCTTGTTTAATAGTCTATACTTGTTAATTATGGTATCCATTTCCTTACAATGGAAAAAAGTAAGCCATTTAATTATATAGTGAGTTTAAAAGTGGGCAAATTTAGATGCACTCATTTTTTGAAATTTCAATGATGGGCAATTTTATTGATTTTTTTTTTTTTTTGATCCATTATATAAAAACACTAGTTTGCATTGTAAAAATTATCATTTTTCATATTCACTGGTATTAAAAACAAGATCATATTTTTTAAATGAGTTAAAAGTGTTAAGGGTAAAGTTCCATGGTCAGTTTTTCCATGAATCAAGTGGACATATACCTTCCCACAAAATTTCAACCGTATTTGGGGAAGAATTTAAAGAGAAAAATGTTTGAGTTTGTCCACTTTTTAACTCACTCCTTTAATGAAGTGATGTAAAAAGTGGACAAACTCAGTCTCCACTAC
This sequence comes from Picea sitchensis, assembly GCA_010110895.2. NCBI lineage: Eukaryota > Viridiplantae > Streptophyta > Pinopsida > Pinales > Pinaceae > Picea > Picea sitchensis. Next base: position 120,908 of record SNQJ01S0038119.1, on the reverse strand, counting down.
TATTTGAGTATATGAGTGATTTAGAAAGTGGATTAACTCAATTTTCCTCAAATGGGTTAAAACCCCAAAGGGCACTAAATTTCTAATAGATTCATAAAAGAATTTAGACCAACCTTTGAGCTTGTCCACTTTTTAAATTCTTTAATAAAGTGATCCATAAAGTGGACAAACTCTACTTCTACTACTATTTATTTATAGAAAGAATTTAAAAAGTGAGCAAACTCTACCTCTACTACTATTTATTTAAAGGAATAATTTAAAAAGTGGACAAACTCTACCTCTACTACTATTTATTTATAGGAATAATTTAAAAGTGGACAAACTCAATCTCTTTGTTTAATCTTTTTTTCTTTTTCTTTTAGGATGTATTAAATTCCAGCTAATCTACTCATCTTCATCCACATCTTCTTAAAATGGGATAAAACGCGAAAGGATGGTAGAACTATACTTCCATCGAAATTTTTAAAATGAAAAATAGTCTAGTTTGTGTTATTTTTAACTTACTCTTTGGGTTTGAAAAGACTTTCTAACGGGGGATATGTTTAATTCCTTTAACATTTAATATGAAATTGACAAGTAGATTTAAAAAAATATTTCAATATTGCTCATAAATAAAATATTTTAATATTATCTATAAAAACTATTTAATAATCAACATGAGCTCAAGGAGTTCAGATAAACTAATTTCATTCCTATTTAGGAAGTAGGTAACTCAAGTTAGTTGGCTTACCCTATGTTATAGTGATACTATCTCGGATGTGATGTGAAAATTTATAATGTAATACTACAACATCATTATTTATTATCATTTTACAAGATGCCAATCACTACAAGCAAGGGTTGGGGCAAAGTTTTCTTCATGGCAGGGAGGATAGGGATTATTCACCAACATTTGTTTCCTCCTAAGAGATCACAAGTTCAAATCGAGAGGAGGGTAGGATAGGGTATGTATACCTCTGTAAACTATACCAATCAAATGGATGATTTATTATTATTATTATATACTTTTCTGAGATTTTTTTTTCTAAATTAAGGTTTTTCTTTTATACTTAGGTTTGGAAATTGTGGTTTATTATTATACTATGGATATCCATTTAGTGTGTCATCAATTTCTTTCCACTTGTTCTAACAAGTGTGGAAATGGAAAGAATGGAGGCGATCTCCTCGCTATATAGTAGAGGTTTGTGCTTCAAATCTATTTAACAGCCTAAAAATATCGGCAAGGTATGACAAACACTTATTTGAGAGATTACTGGAGATATACCGTATTATATGCACACATTAACAGACCGGATAGCTGGCCATACATTAACAGATCAGTTAGTTGGCACGGTAATGAATAGTTAAGTGGAACTGACAGCATTTCACAAGATTCAGGGAAGTTTCTTATCATCACAATTTCTCTGGTTTAGGGTTAAGATTTATCATAGAAGTGCGTAGAAATCGCCGGCCCTACTAGGCTAGATGGAATAATGTAGATATAAATTACATCAAAGTGACTGAAGATTGTGATTTGGGTATCAGAATCCCAAATCATAATCTTCAGCCACTCGGATATAACTTATATACACATTATCCTATCTAATCTCGTACTACCAATAATCTGTCAGTTTCTCTGATAAATCTAAACCCTACACCCGAGAAATTGACATTATAAAACCTGTCCCTGGCGTCTTGTGAAATGCTGTTAGTTCCACTTCACTGATCCGTAGAACTTGCCAATTTTCTGGTTTAGGGTTTACATGTATCATAAAAGTGGGTAGAAATCACCGGCCCTACTAGACTAGATGGAATAATGTAGATATAAATTACATCAAAGTGACTGAAGATTGTGATTTGGGTATCAGAATCCTAAATCTCCAGCCACTCCGATATAACTTATATCCACATTATTCCATCTAGTCTCGTACTACCAATAATCTCTGTCAGCTTCTCTGATAAATCTAAACCCTACATCCGAGAACTTGACATTATAAAAACTGTCCCTGGCGTCTTGTGAAATGCCGTTAGTTCCACTTCCCTGATCCGTAGAACTTGCCATGATAAGAACCTTCCCTGGCGTCCTGTGAAATGCTGTCAGTTCCACTTGACTGATCCGTTATCTGATTTAGCTTTTTCTAGTTATCTGATTTGTTAATCTATTGCTAGCTATCCGATCTGTTAATCTATGCATAGAATACGACATATCTCCATTTCTCTCGTAAACAAGTGTTTGCCATACCTTGCCCCTATCTTCTTCTGCTTTTAGATATCTATTAAAACTGTGAAACAGATTAGAAGTAGAAACCTCTGTATCACAGAGGAGATCGTTCCTAGTCATTCCCTTTCGTGGTTCTCCTGAATTTAAACAATACTCTGAAGTTTAAGACTTTAGTTTTATGTAAAGTCTGAATGTTTTTTATTAATTGTTTTGAGAATCCGCCTTTCCAACTATTTTGAGATTCTCAATAAAAATTCAAGAGCTTGGCACTCTCGTTTTATGTAGAGTCTAAATGATTTTTATTAATTGTTCTGGGTTACAGTTTAGAAAAACAAAGAATTAAAGATCAGATATTAAAGAATTAAAGACAATCTTAAGAAATCGATGGCACGTAAACAAGACTTCGATAGATCTGTAAAAAAGACACAGATCTATCCTACACGTTTAAAAAAGACACAGATGGCACGTAAACTTAATGACTTCGGTAGATCCTACCGGAGTGAATATAGCCAAATTATTTCGGAGCTTCCTCCCTGCGAGAAATTAAAGTTTGGTCAAATATACTTTCTACTTTCGCGAAGGAAGCTACGGCTTGCCTACTTTACAAGGTTAATTCTTTTTGGACTAACAGCCAGTGGACTATGGGTGTTGGACTAACCGCCACATCTCTCGTGGACTAACTGTGGACTAACTGCCAGGTTAGGAACATGGGATTAACCACCCATTCAAGGTAAGTGATGTTGTTGATTTGGAAGTTTAATAACATGTGTGGGTTTTGGTTTTAGGTGTAATGACAAATCTTTAAGATGGTATCAAAGCCTTGGCCCAAGTTCAATTCGTTCAATTCGTTCAATTCCCTTGATTTTCATTCACCCACTCAATTGCGTGTTTGGTGATTTTAACAATTCTGCACTGAAACAGAGCTGTACCAAATATCAGACGGGAGATCAGAAGAAAAAGACTTGAAATTGAGATCAGATCAATTGTCACCGTTATAGATGAGAAGAAAAAGACTTGAAATTGAAATTCAGATCAGATGGTATTCATCATCTCTCTATCTGAGAGGTCACCGTTAGGGTCTTCCAGAAAGCACTGGACAACGGAGCTCGATACAATTGTCCAGCTCCAGCTTATATTGAATTTCCAGCTTCTTCCTGTCCATTCAATGGTTTTGGTATATAAATGACTGTACTGGCACTCTAGATGTACAAATTCAAACCCCTTATAAACGACTGTACTGGAAGCAAATTAGAACATGCTTCTTCTCATTTTTAATGTAATACTAAATGTACAAATTCAAACTCCTTCGTTATCTTATACACCATTAAAACTGGCTTCTTCTCACTTTTAATTATTTTTAGTGTGATCTTAAATTCATATGGCACATTCAAGTGGGATTTTTCACCTAAAGGAGTAAAGCCCTGGCTAGGTATTGAGTTCTATATAGTACTAAAGCTATGGTTCTATTAGTGGAAATGAAATTCAAAGCAGAGAAACTTAGAACTTCTAAAAAAAGATTTAAAAAAATTAGAAACTTCTCTACTAATGAAAAGAAGCATATAAAGAAACCAACAGACCGTTCAATTGCAAAATCTAACAATTAACTTTTCACTTTTCAGTTAAACCTTCCCATCATCCGAATCTACACAAGTTAAGATGAAGAGTATAAAATTTAGAAACAAGAATATAAAACTATGAGTGGATGTAAATATGAAGAGTATAAAACTTGGAAACAAGAATATAAAGCTATGAGTGGATGTAGATATCAACAGCAAAATATGAGTGAATGTAAAAGATGGTTACAAATTACAAATTTAAAACGACGGCAGCAGCATTACAAGAATTCAAAGGCAACATATAGAGTCAACTACTGACAAGGCAGCAGCATTACAAGAATTCCACCGACTTCATGTTTCACTAATTTAACTTTTCTCGCCTATTTATATATTTCAGCATTTGATCACGAGTGTAGAGGACGGACAAATTCCTTGGGAGGCAAATAATGCCTCCAATTCTTCAATACATGTATGATGTTTGCTCATGCACATGTATCGTTCAACTTCTTACTGGACAAAGTACATGGGTTTCTTACTAACATAACAATCCAGTTGGAACATTTACCCAAAATCTAGGACCTTCCATGGAAGGAACCCATTCGCACTCATCCACTAATACTTGGTTTTGATCATTTTCAAGATGAAAAAATAACTCCTATGAAACAACGAAATAGTGTCCCTTATGCTACTAACAAACTTGATAAGCATATGCATGGATGGTGCCTCTCAACTTCATCATACCAAGTTCTCAATGCTACCACCATCTACAATAAGTGAAGAGCACTTATCTTCAATAGTGCAATTGGTTTTAAAAATTGTTATCCATTGTTTTGTTTCTTTCTTTTTAGGCTAATGCTTTGGCTTTAACACCACTCTCTAAAATGTACTTGCACTACTTCATCAATTAGTGTCATCCACTTTTGTCGTAGGTTCTACAACATTCTAAATGAGTTTAACAATCAATCAACTATCGAATTTTGCACTTCAGTTTGGCAATCGTCATATCGTAAGTCTTAATTTTTGTTGGAATATCGTAATTACTCCTGCCACTAAGTCTTTAATGATGTGGTATGTAATGATATAGTTCTAGAAAGTTAGGGATCTCGTCTAAATATAGAAAGTTAGTTATATGGATTGATTAGTTAGTGGAGGTAGTGGAGAAGACTTTGTCAGCTATATTAATATAGAGAAGAGAAAGAGATATGCTCCATAATTCAAGCATAATGCTTTGCCTCTGCTTTGATTTTTAACATGGTATTAGAGTAGGTTTGAGGCTCTTTGAAGAAATTAGACTATTTTGTTTTGCAGAGGAGGTGATTGAAGACCTAGCCCACCCAACCCACGTGAAGAAGATACTAGCCAACGAGAGGGTGAGGATTTTTGCTTGGCTCGATCGCAGGTATCAAGGCTACTAGGGCACCACCATAACTCCTACACATTTCTTATTTCCCTCTTTTCATCACAAGTAAGCCCATCTTTTCATTAGGCATGCCCAAGGGAAGGAAGTGACCGAAACTAAAGAAATATTTTTCTTTTAAAAGGATTTAGAGATCGTGACTAGATAATAGTTGGTGTGGATGAAGTAGCAACTCAAGTAAAAGGGGAATTTTATTTAATGAGAAATGAATACTATGTTAAACCCTCAACCTCTTATTTTAACATGAAAAAACTATGAAGTATGTTCCATTAAGATGTGAACACTTCTTAAATATCTTCCTTAGATACCAAGTTCTCAATGTTACCACTTTCTACAATAATTGAAGAGCACTTATCTCCAATACTGCAATTGGTTTTAAAAATTGTCATCCATTATTTTGTCTCTTTCTTTTTAAACTAATCCTCTCGCCTTAACAACACTTTCCATAATGTACTTTTTCACCATGTTCTTGCACCACTTCATCAATTAATGTCATACACTTTTGACTTAGGTTCTAGAGCATCCTAAATGCGTTCAACAAGTCATCAACTATAGAAACTTGCACTTTATCTCGGCAATCAACATATCCCAAGTCTTAATTTTTTGTTGGAATATCATAATTACTCCCACCACTAAGTCTTTAATGATGTGGTATTTAAAGATCTAGTTGTAAAAATTTAGGGATCGTCTTAATATAGAAAGTTAGTTATGGATTCATTAGTTAGTGGAGGTAGTGGAGAAGACTTTGTCAACTATATTAATATAGAGAAGAGAAAGAGATATGCTCCATAGTTCAAGCATAATGCTTTACCTCTACTTTGAATGATAACATGGTATCATAGTAGGTTTAAGGCTCTTTGAAGAAAGGTGAGTAGTTTGTTTTGTAGAGGAGGCGATTAAATACCCAGCGCAATCAACCCACGTGAAGAAGAGACAAACCAACGAGAGGGTGAGGATTTTTGTTTGGTCTGATCGCGGGTCTCAAGGCTACTAGGGAACAAACATAACTCCTACACAATTCTTCTTTCCCTCTTTTCATAAAAACAAACCCCCTCTTTTTAGTTAGGAAAGCAAAAGCAAAGAAACGTCCGAATAAGAAAATATTTTCTTTGGAACAATTTACGAGTCCATGACTAGATAGTACTTGGTGTGGATGAAGTAGTAGCTCAAGTAAAAGGGGAAGTTTATTTAATGAGTAGTGACTACTATGTTAAAACCTCAAACTCTTATTTTAACATGAAAAAACTATGAGTTTGGTCCATTAAGATGTGACCACTTCTTAAATCTCAATATTGTTGGGAAGTGATTGTCTTGGGTTTTACTGAGTTAGATCCTCCTGATTTGTCCACCATGACAAATGAACAATAATATGTAATTGTTGAGAGAAGAGGAATATATTCCCAAGCATTGTATTTTATACTACAACCCATTTCGAGAGATGCAATCTTTCCAAATATTAACACAACCAATAATTCCAAAAGGGCATGGGATATGATTGGAATTTCTTATTAGGGTATAGACAAGGTGAAAAATGCTAAGCTTCATACCTTGATAAGAAGTTTGAAAACCCTCTAGATGAAAGATTGAGACTCTGTGGATCACTTTATGATGCAGGTCATGAGCATTATCAATCAACTTCGTGCACATGGAGAAAACATTCAATATGAGAAGGTGGTCCATAAGGTAAAATGTTAAAACCTCAAACTCTTATTTTAACATGAAAAAACTATGAGTTTGGTCCATTAAGATGTGACCACTTCTTAAATCTCAATATTGTTGGGAAGTGATTGTCTTGGGTTTTACTGAGTTAGATCCTCCTGATTTGTCCACCATGACAAATGAACTATAATTTTTTATTGTTGAGAGAAGAGGAATATATTCCCAGGCATTGTATTTTATACTACAACCGCTCGAAGATGCAATCTTTACAAAGATTAACACAACCAATAATTCCAAACATACATGGGATATCCTCGAAATTGCTTATCACGGTATAGACAAGGTGAAAAATGCTAAGCTTCATACCTTGATAAGAAGTTTTGAAACCCTCTAGATGAAAGATTGAGACTCTGTGGATCACTTTATGATGCAGGTCATGAGCATTATCAATCAACTTCGTGCACATGGAGAAAACATTCAATATGAGAAGGTGGTCCATAAGGTAAAGCCTTCTTGTTAAGTTTGATATGGTCGTTGTTTCCATAGAAGAACCAAAAATCTAGCATGGTTATGTGTAGATGAACTCAAGGGGTCTCCTTTATCACATTCAAGACCAGAATTAATCAAAGTAATGAATTTTTGGAGAATGCGTTTCATACCTAAAGGAGGAGAAGAAGAAAATTCAATCAGTCAAAGTGGAGCTTCATGTGGCAATAGATGTCTACATTCTTCGGGTACGGGGAGACATGATACCTGGTGTTCTTTGTGTCCGAGATCCACAAGTTAATTGAATCAAAGACCTCATTGTTTGAGATGAAGTGTCATAGAACTGGAACATCAACCTCTTCAATATCTGTCCCAACTTGAATGTGGGGAGGAGTGTGGGCGAGATATGACTACGATGACGCCTCTACTGTAGCTGTAACATGAGTAACTGAGTATCTTGGAAGATTCCAAGTGGAGCTCCACAAGTACGATGAGAGCATCAACCACAAGCCCTTAGAGATTGCATAAAAAGGAAGAGGGGAAGGAATATTAGTAGAAGGTGAGCCAACAACAAAGAGATGAAGCAGTGACAAGGGATGAGCATAATGAAGGTAAGGTGATGGAACTAAGTGAGATGAAGAACATGGATAAAAGGACAGGTAACCCAATCAGAGAAGGAGTTAGAGGCATCATCATCATGAATACGAGGGTGATGAGTGAGTGGAATTAATGGAGAAGGAGAATCCATAATATAAATCCGGACAAAAGGGACGTACCAGGTGAGGGAGAGGTATTGTTGATGGATTATGGGTTGGGCATGAGCATGACGGTTGTAGGGATCCATGAACCAAAACTCACACATATTTACTTTAATCATAATCCCCATTAAGTGAGGTGACGAAGGTATGAATAGGGTGGTAGGCATCGATGAGTGGAGGGGATGTGAGGTGGTCTGCATCGAATGGCAACCCCATGGGCGATCTCTTCCTTGTCACCTGATATGTGGGACACAATTTTCTTATACTTATTTTTAATTTTTCTCCACTTTTCCATAATTATCTCTGGTAATAGGAATAATCAATCATCCTTTGAACAATTCTTTATGTATAATCAAAGTTTCTTTTCTATAATAAATTTGACCTAACCTCATAAATACTATTAAATCTTTGTGTTTTTAAATTAGTGCTGGTAAGAGGAATAATCAATCATCCCTTGATCAAAGCTCTATGTATAGTCAAATTTACTTTTCTCCAATAAACTTTATCAAACCTCATGAATACTCTTAAAGCTTTGGATTTTTATATTAGACCAAGTCTGTCTCCAACATACAAAAAAATTAATAACTTTAAGCATTCAATAAAATCAGTCAAGAATGAATTATATTCACTAAATGATGATGACATGAAGAGTGACCTTGGTCGTCCCATCCAAACATGATACTTCACAAAAATATTCTACAAGAATGACACCAATTGTTGGATAGAGGCATAGATCTTGTGTCATAGGGAACAATGAAGGATAAGTGGGATGATGCCATCTAAAAACACCTAATGATATGTAAAAATAGGGGCCACTAGATCTATGGGTGAGATTGATGACAAATGGAGCTTCAGAGGAAATTGAGGAAGACAACACGTAGGAAGCCAGGGTTCCAATGTAGAGTGGGTTCCAACCTTTTACATATGCTCCAATGATCCCATGGAAATGAGCTTATTTGTGTGGGAGAGGTGTTGATTTGGAGATGAGATTTCTACGAGAGTTGTTTTGAAATATGAAATATGAATTGGGTGGATGTAATATCACATCACAAGTTCAAAGGAATACAATATAAAAACGTAATACAAAGATGAGGTTTTTTAACTTGGTATTGTTCATAGATATTCACATATTTATATATGAATGATATATTGTTGTAAGGGCTTGTTTAATAGTCTATACTTGTTAATTATGGTATCCATTTCCTTAAAATGGAAAAAAGTAAGCCATTTAATTATATAGTGAGTTTAAAAGTGGGCAAATTTAGATGCACTCATTTTTTGAAATTTCAATGATGGGCAATTGTATTGAAAAAATGTTTTTTTTGATCCATTATATAAAAACACTAGTTTGCATTGTAAAAATTATCATTTTTCACATTCACAGGTATTAAAAACAAGATCATATTTTTTAAATGGGTTAAAAGTGTTAAGGGTAAAGTTCCATGGTCAGTTTTTCCATGAATCAAGTGGACATATACCTTCCCACAAAATTTCAACCATATTTGGGGAAGAATTTAGAGAGAAAAATGTTTGAGTTTGTCCACTTTTTAACTCACTCCTTTAATGAAGTGATGTAAAAAGTGGACAAACTCCGTCTCCACTACTATTTGAGGATATGAGTGATTTAGAAAGTGGATTAACTCAATTTTCCTCAAATGGGTTAAAACCCCAAAGGACACTAAATTTCTAATAGATTCATAGAAGAATTTAGACCACTGAACCTTTGAGCTTGTCCACTTTTTAAATTCTTTAATAAAGTGATCCATAAAGAGGACAAACTATACTTCTACTACTATTTATTTATAGAATGAATTTAAAAAGTGAGCAAACTCTACCTCTACTACTATTTTTTTATAGGAATAATTTAAAAAGTGGACAAACTCTACCTCTACTACTATTTATTTATAGGAATAATTTAAAAGTGGACAAACTCAATTTCTTTGTTTAATCTTTTTTTCTTTTTTCTTTTAGGATGTATTAAATACCAGCTAATCTACTCATCTTCATCCACATCTTCTTAAAATGGGATAAAAAGCGAAAGGGATGGTAGAACTATACTTCCATCTAAATTTTTAAAATGAAAAATAGTCCAATTTGTGTTATTTTTTACTTACTCTTTGGGTTTGAAAAGACTTTCTAACCGGGGATATATTTAATTCCTTTAACATTTAATATGAAATTGACAAGTAGATTTAAAAAAATATTTCAATATTGCTCATAAATAAAATATTTTAATATTATCTATAAAAACTATTTAATAATCAACATGAGCCATCGTCAAGGAGTTCAGATAAACTGATTTCATTCCTATTTAGAAAGTAGGTAACTCAAGTAAGTTGGCTTACCCTATGTTATAGTGATACTATCTCCGATGTGATGTGAAAATTTATAATGTAATACTACAACATCATTATTTATTATCATTTTACAAGATGCTAATCACTACAAGTAAGGGTTGGGGCAAAGTTTTCTTCATGGTAGTGAGGATAGGGATTATTCACCAACATTTGTTTTCTCCTAAGAGATTACAAGTTCAAATCCAGAAGAGGGTAGGGTATGTATACCTCCGTAAACTTTACCAGTCAAATGGATGGTTTATTATTATTATTATATACTTTTATGAGATTTTTTTTTCTAAATTAAGGTTTTTCTTTTATACTTAGTTTTGGAAATTGTGATTTATTATTATACTATGGATATCCATTTAGTGTGTCATCAATTTCTTTCCGCTTGTAGAACAAGTGTGGAAATGGAAAGAATGGAGGCGATCTCCTCGCTATATAGTAGAGGTTTGTGCTTCAAATCTATTTAACAGCCTAAAAATATCAGCAAGGTATGACAAACACTTATTTGAGAGATTACTAGAGATATACCGTATTATATGCACATATTAACAGACCGGATAGCTGTCCATACATTAACAGATCAGGTAGTTGGCACGGTAATGGATAGTTAAGTGGAACTGACAGCATTTCACAAGATTCAGGGAAGTTTCTTATCATCACAAATTCTGATTTAGGGTTTAGATTTATCATAGAAGTGGGTAGAAATCACCGGCCCTACCCTACTAGACTGGATGGAATAATGTAGATATAAATTACATCAAAGTGACTGAAGATTGTGATTTGGGTATCAGAATCCCAAATCATAATCTTCAGCCACTCGGATATAACTTATATCCACATTATCCTATCTAGTCTCGTACTACCAATAATCTCTGTCAGCTTCTCTGATAAATCTAAACCCTACATCTGAGAACTTGACATTATAAAAACTGTCCCTGGCGTCTTGTGAAATGCCGTTAGTTCCACTTCCCTGATCCGTAGAACTTGCCATGATAAGAACCTTCCCTGGCGTCCTGTGAAATGCTGTCAGTTCCACTTGACTGATCCGTTATCTGATTTAGCTTTTTCTAGTTATCTGATTTGTTAATCTATTGCTAGCTATCCGATCTGTTAATCTATGCATAGAATACGACATATCTCCAGTTCTCTCGTAAACAAGTGTTTGCCATACCTTGCCCCTATCTTCTTCTGCTGTTATATATCTATTAAAACTGTGAAACAGATTTGAAGTAGAAACCTCTGTATCACTGAGGAGATCGTTCCTAGTCATTCCCTTTCGTGGTTCTCCAGAATTTAAACAATACTCTGAATGTTTTTTATTAATTGTTTTGAGAATCCGCCTTTCCAACTATTTTGAGATTCTCAATAAAACTTCAAGAGCTTGGCACTCTCGTTTTATGTAGAGTCTAAATGATTTTTATTAATTGTTCTTGGTTACAGTTTAGAAAAACAAAGAATTAAAGATCAGATATTAAAGAATTAAAGACAATCTTAAGAAATCGAAGGCACGTAAACAAGACTTCGATAGATCTGTAAAAAAGACACAGATCTATCCTGCACGTTTAAAAAAGACACAGATGGCACGTAAAGTTAATGACTTCGGTAGATCCTACCGGAGTGAATATAGCCAAATTATTTCGGAGCTTCCTCCCTGCGAGGAATTACATCTTGGTCAAATATAATTTCTACTTTCGCGAAGGAAGCTACGGCTTGCCTACTTTACAAGGCTAATTCTTCTTGGACTAACAGCCAGTGGACTAACGGTGTTGACTAACCGCGACACCTCTCGTGGACTAACCTCCAGGTTGGGAACATGGGATTAACCGCCCACTCAAGGTAGGTGATGTTGGTTATTTGGAAGTTTACTAACATCTGTGGGTTTTGGTATAATGACAAATCTTTAAGATGCCTTGGCCCAAGTTGAATTCCCTTGAGTTTCGTCCACCCACTCAAGGTGATGTTACTGATTTGAAAATTTACTAACACATACTTGTTTTTGGTGATTTTAACAATTCTACACTGAAACAAAACTGTACCAAATATCAGACGGGAGATCAGAAAAAAAAAGACTTAAAATTGAGATCAGATCAATTGTCACCAAACGGGAGATCAGAAAAAAAAGACTTAAAATTGAGATCAGATCAATTGTCACCAATATAGATGAGAAGAAAAAGACTTAGAAATTGAAATTCAGATCAGATGGTATTCATCATCTCTCTGTCTGAGCGATCACCGTTAGGGTCTTCCTGAAAGCACTGGACAACGGAGCTCGATACAATTGTCCAGCTCCAGCTTATATTGAATTTCCAGCTTCTTCAATGATTTTGGTATATAAATGACTGTACTGGCACTCTAGATGTAGAAATTCAAACTCCTTATAAACGACTGTACTGGCAGCAAATTAGAACATGCTTCTTCTCATTTTTAATGTAATACTAAATGTACAAATTCAAACTCCTTCGTTATCTTATACACCATTAGAACTGGCTTCTTCTCACTTTTAATTATTTTTAAGTGTGATCTTAAATTCATTGGCACATTCAGGTGGGATTTTTCACCTAAAGGAGTAAGGCCCTGGCTAGGTATTGAGTACTAAAGCTATGGTTGTATTAGTGGAAATAAAATTCAAAGCAGAGAAACTTAGAACTTCTAAAAAAAGATTTTAAAAAATTAGAAACTTCTCTACTAATGAAAAGAAGCATATAAAGAAACCAACAGACCGTTCAATTGCAAAATCTAACAATTAACTTTTCACTTTTCAGTTAAACCTTCCCATCATCCGAATCTACACAAGTTACGATGAAGAGTATAAAATTTAAAAACAAGAATATAAAACTATGAGTGGATGTAAATATGAAGAGTATAAAACTTGGAAACAAGAATATAAAACTATGAGTGGATGTAGATATCGGCAGCAAAATATGAGTGAATGTAAAAGATGGTTACAAATTTGAAACGATGGCAACAGCATTACAAGAATTCAAAGGCAAGAATCAACTACTGACAAGGCAGCAGCATTACAAGAATGCCACCGACTTCATGTTTCACTAATTTAACTTTTCTCGCCTATGTATATATTTCAGCATTTGATCACGAGTGTAGAGGACGGACAAATTCCTTGGGAGGTAAATAATGCCTCCAATTCTTCAATACATGTATCATGTTTGATCATGCACATGTATCGTTCAACTTTTTAATGGACAAAGTACATGGGTTTCCTACTAACATAACAATCCAGTTGAAACATTTACCCAAAATCTAGGACCTCCCATGGAAGGAACCCATTCGCACTCATCCACTAATACTTGGTTTTGATCATTTTCAAGATGAAAAAATAAATCCTATGAAACAATGAAATAGTGTCCCTTATGCTACTAACAAACTTGATAAGCATATACATGGATGGTGCATCTCAACTTCATCATACCAAGTTCTCAATGCTACCACCATCTACAATAAGTGAAGAGCACTTATCTTCAATAGTGCAATTGGTTTTAAAAATTGTTATCCATTGTTTTGTCTCTTTCTTTTTAGGCTAATGCTTTGGCTTCAACACCACTCTCTAAAATGTACTTTTTTGTCACTTTCTTGCACTACTTCATCAATTAGTGTCATCCAGTTTTGTCGTAGGTTCTACAACATTCTAAATGAGTTTAACAATCAATCAACTATCGAAATTTGCACTTTAGTTTGGCAATCGTCATATCGTAAGTCTTAATTTTTGTTGGAATATCATAATTACTCCTGCCACTAAGTCTTTAATGATGTGGTCTCTAATGATATAGTTCTAGAAAGTTAGGGATCTCGTCTAAATATAGAAATTTAGTTATATGGATTGATTAGTTAGTGGAAGTAGTGGAGGAAACTTTGTCAGCTATATTAATATAGAGAAGAGAAATAGATATGCTCCATAATTCAAGCATAATGCTTTGCCTCTACTTTGATTTTTAACATGGTATTACAGTAGGTTTGAGGCTCTTTGAAGAAACTAGACTATTTTGCTTTGCATAGGTGGTGATTGAAGGCCTAGCCCACCCAACCCACGTGAAGAAGAGACTAGCCAACGAGAGGGTGAGGATTTTTGCTTGGTTCGATCGCAGGTCTCAAGGCTACTAGGGCACAACCATAACTCCTACACATTTCTTATTTCCATCTTTTCATCACAAATAAGCCCGTCTTTTCATTAGGCATGCCCAAGGAAAGGGCGCGATCGACCAAGAAAATATTTTTATTTCAAAGGATTTCTGAGATCGTGACTAGATAATAGTTGGTGTGGATGAAGTAGCAGCTCAAGTAAAAGTGGAATTTTATTTAATGAGAAATGAATACTATGTTAAACCCTCAACCTCTTATTTTAACATGAAAAAACTATGAAGCATGTTCCATTAAGATGTGAACACTTCTTAAATATCTTCCTTAGATACCAAGTTCTCAATGTTACCACTGTCTACAATAAGTGAAGAGCACTTATCTCCAATACTGCAATTGGTTTTAAAAATTGTCATCCATTATTTTGTATCTTTCTTTTTAAACTAATCCTCTCGCCTTAACAACACTTTCCATAATGTACTTTTTCACCATGTTCTTGCACCACTTCATCAATTAATGTCATACACTTTTGACTTAGGTTCTACAACATCCTAAATGGGTTCAACAAGTCATCAACTATAGAAACATGCACTTTATCTCGGCAATCAACATATCCCAAGTCTTAATTTTTGTTGGAATATCATAATTACTCCCACCACTAAGTCTTTAATGATGTGGTATTTAAAGATCTAGTTGTAAAAATTTAGGGATCGTCTTAATATAGAAAGTTAGCTATGGATTCATTAGTTAGTGGAGGTAGTGGAGAATACTTTGTCAACTATATTAATATAGAGAAGAGCAAGAGATATGGTCCATAGTTCAAGAATAATGCTTGACCTCTACTTTGAATGATAACATGGTATCATAGTAGGTTTAAGGATCTTTGAAGAAAGGTGAGTAGTTTGTTTTGTAGAGGAGGCGATTAAATACCCAGCGCAATCAACCCACGTGAAGAAGAGACAAACCAACGAGAGGGTGAGGATTTTTGTTTGGTCTGATCGCAGGTCTCAAGGCTACTAGGGAACAAACATAACTCCTACACATTTCTTCTTTCCCTCTTTTTGTTCGGCAAGCAAAAGCCAAGGGCACGATCCAATAAGAAAATATTTTTCATTGGAACAATTTCTGAGTCTATGACTAGATAGTACTTGGTGTGGATGAAGTAGTAGCTCAAGTAAAAAGGGAAGTTTATTTAATGAGTAATGACTACTATGTTAAAACCTCAAACTCTTATTTTAACATGAAAAAACTATGAGTTTGGTCCATTAAGATGTGACCACTTCTTAAATCTCAATATTGTTGGGAAGTGATTGTCTTGGGTTTTACTGAGTTAGATCCTCCTGATTTGTCCACCNTGCACTTTATCTCGGCAATCAACATATCCCAAGTCTTAATTTTTGTTGGAATATCATAATTACTCCCACCACTAAGTCTTTAATGATGTGGTATTTAAAGATCTAGTTGTAAAAATTTAGGGATCGTCTTAATATAGAAAGTTAGCTATGGATTCATTAGTTAGTGGAGGTAGTGGAGAATACTTTGTCAACTATATTAATATAGAGAAGAGCAAGAGATATGGTCCATAGTTCAAGAATAATGCTTGACCTCTACTTTGAATGATAACATGGTATCATAGTAGGTTTAAGGATCTTTGAAGAAAGGTGAGTAGTTTGTTTTGTAGAGGAGGCGATTAAATACCCAGCGCAATCAACCCACGTGAAGAAGAGACAAACCAACGAGAGGGTGAGGATTTTTGTTTGGTCTGATCGCAGGTCTCAAGGCTACTAGGGAACAAACATAACTCCTACACATTTCTTCTTTCCCTCTTTTTGTTCGGCAAGCAAAAGCCAAGGGCACGATCCAATAAGAAAATATTTTTCATTGGAACAATTTCTGAGTCTATGACTAGATAGTACTTGGTGTGGATGAAGTAGTAGCTCAAGTAAAAAGGGAAGTTTATTTAATGAGTAATGACTACTATGTTAAAACCTCAAACTCTTATTTTAACATGAAAAAACTATGAGTTTGGTCCATTAAGATGTGACCACTTCTTAAATCTCAATATTGTTGGGAAGTGATTGTCTTGGGTTTTACTGAGTTAGATCCTCCTGATTTGTCCACCCTGACAAATGAACAATAATATGTAATTGTTGAGAGAAGAGGAATATATTCCCAAGCATTGTATTTTATACTACAAGGGCTAGAAGATGCAATCTTTACAAAGATTAACACAACCAATAATTCCAAACACACATGGGATATCCTCAAAATTTCTTATCAGGGTATAGACAAGGTGAAAAATGCCAAGCTTCATACCTTGAGAAGAAGTTTTGAAACCGTCTAGATGAAAGACTGAGACTCTGTGGATCACTTTATGATGTAGGTCATGAGCATTATCAATCAACTTCGTGCACGTGGAGAAAACATTCAATATGAGAAGGTGGTCAATAAGGTAAAGCCTTCTTGTTAAGTTTGATATGGTCATTGTTTCCATAGAAGAACCAAAAATCTAGCATGGTTATGTGTAGATGAACTCAAGGGGTCTCCTTTATCACATTCAAGACCAAAATCAATCAAAGTAATGAATTTTTGGAGAATGTGTTTCATACCTAAAGGAGGAGGAGAAGAAAACTCAATCAGTCAAAGTGAAGCTTCATGTGGCAATAGATGTCTACATTCTTCAGGTACGGGGAGACATGAGACCTGGTGTTCTTTGTGTCTGAGATCCACGAGTTAATTGAATCAAAGGCCTCATTGTTTGAGATGAAGTGTCATAGAACTCGAACATTAGCCTCTGCAATATCTCTCCCAACTTGAATGTGGGGAGGAGTGTGGGCGAGATATGAGTACAATGACTCCTCTACTGTAGTTGTAGGACGAGTAACTGATTATCTTGGAAGATTTCAAGTGGAGCTCCACAAGTACAATGACACCATCAACCACAAGCCATTAGAGATTGCATAAAAAGGAAGAGGGGAAGGAATATTGGTAGAAGGTGAGCCAACAACGAAGAGATGAAGCAGTGACAAGGGAAGAGCATAATGAAGGTAAGGTGATGGAACTAAGTGAGATGAAGAACATGGATAAAAGGACAGGGAACCCAATTAGAGAAGGATTTAGAGGCATCATCATCATGAATACGAGGGTGATGATTGAGTGGAATTAATGGAGAAGGAGCATCCATAATATCAATCCGGACAAGAGGGATGTACCAGGTGAGGGAGAGGTATTATCGATGGATTATTGGTAGGGCATGAGCATGACGGTTGTAGGGATCCATGAACCAAAAATCACACATATTTACTTTAATCATAATCCCCATTAAGTGAGGTGACGAAAGTATGAATAGGGTGGTAGGCACCAATGAATGGAGGGGATGTGAGGTGGTCTGCATCGGATCGTAACCCCATGGGCGATCTCTTCCTTGTCACCTGATATGTGGGACACAATTCTCTTATCTTATTTTTAATTTTTCTCCACTTTTCCATAATTATCCCTGGTAATAGGAATAATCAATCATCCTTTGAACAATTCTTTATGTATAATCAAAGTTTCTTTTCTCTAATAAATTTTACCTAACCTCATAAATACTATTAAATCTTTGTGTTTTTAAATTAGATATGGTAAGAGGAATAATCAATCATCCCTTGATCAAAGCTCTATGTATAGTCAAAGTTCCTTTTCTCCAATAAACTTTATCAAACCTCATGAATACTCTTAAAGATTTGGATTTTTATATTAGACCAAGTATGTCTCCAACATACAAAAAAATTAATAACTTTAAGCATTCAATAAAATCGGTCAAGAATCAATTATATTCACAAAATGATGATGACGTGAAGAGTGACCTTGGTCGTCCCATCCAAACATGATACATCACAAAAATATTCTACAGGAATGATACCAATTGTTGGATAGAGGCATAGATCTTGTGTCATAGGGAACAATGAAGGATAAGTGGGATGATGCCATCTAAAAACTCCTAATGATATGTAAAAATAGGGGCCACTAGATCCATGGGTGAGATTGATGACAAATGGAGCTTCAGAGGAAATTGAGGAAGACAACACGTAGGAAGCCAGGGTTCCAATGTAGAGTGGGCTCCAACCTTTTACATATGCTCCAATGATCCCATGTCAATGAGCTTATTCGTGTGGGAGAGGTGTTGATTTGGAGATGAGATTTCTATCAGAGTTGTTTTGAAATATGAAATATGAATTGGGTGGATGTAATATCACATCATATGTTCAAAGGAATACAATATAAAAACGTAATACAAAGATAAGGTTTTTTTAACTTGGTATTGTTCATAGATATTCACATATTTATATACAAATGATATATTGTTGTAAGGGCTTGTTTAATAGTCTATACTTGTTAATTATGGTATCCATTTCCTTACAATGGAAAAAGTAAGCCATTTAATTATATAGTGAGTTTAAAAGTGGGCAAATTTAGATGCACTCATTTTTTGAAATTTCAATGATGGGCAATTTTATTGAAAAAATGTTTTTTTTGATCCATTATATAAAAACACTAGTTTGCATTGTAAAAATTATAATTTTTCATATTCACTAGTATTAAAAACAAGATCATATTTTTTAAATGGGTTAAAAGTGTTAAGGGTAAAGTTCCATGGTCAGTTTTTCCATGAATCAAGTGGACATATACCTTCCCACAAAATTTCAACCATATTTGTGGAAGAATTTAGAGAGAAAAATGTTTGAGTTTGTCCACTTTTTAACTCACTCCTTTAATGAAGTGATGTAAAAAGTGGACAAACTCTGTCTCCACTACTATTTGAGTATATGAGTGATTTAAAAAGTGGATTAACTCTACTTCTACTACTATTTATTTATGGAAAGAATTTAAAAAGTGAACAAACTCTACCTCTACTACTATTTTTTTATAGGAATAATTTAAAAAGTGGACAAACTCTACCTCTACTACTATTTATTTATAGGAATAATTTAAAAGTGGACAAACTCAATCTTGTAACGACCCTTTCTTAAATAGGTGTATATGATAATTAATTATAATTAATTTAATAATGTAACTGTCCTAAAAGATTAGCTAAACCTTAATTATTTCTTAAAATAACATTTACTAATTAATTATTATTAATTAGTTATTCATGAGTGTCAATGATTAATTTAAGTATTAAT
>SNQJ01S0038119.1:85306-97229 GCA_010110895.2 Picea sitchensis | reverse complement strand
CATTAATAAATAAGGTAAAGAAATAAAAGGAGGATAATAAACTATATTGATAAATTAAGTTACGTATCCAACAAGGGATAACATATTAAATACATGAGGATAAAATAATAAAGGAGGGATAGGGGCCATTAACGGCAGGAGGATAAGAAGTTAATAAATGAGTTAGCTAGGGATTAAATGAGGTGGGAAAGTCGAGGGAAGGAGGGATAAGGAAGGGAAGGAGGTGGACGGAAGGGGACTACGGGAAGTTGGGGATGCATTTTGAGAGCTCGGGGATTTGCAGAGAGAAGTGAAATTTTGGGAGTGGGATTGTATCAGTGCATCGGGGTTGTTGGGGGTTTTGGGCACGGGGGCCAGGATATCCATTGATATCCTGGAGCTAGGGAGATACCTAGTTGGCAGGGAGGAACTAGGTTTTGGGCAGTGTTTTGCAGAAGCGGTCAAGGAGGCAAGCGACGGACAAACGGAGGATTATTAGCATCAGGTTCATGTATTATTTCAAATTATGCATTCTTTTAATCTCTTATAAAATTTTATTATAATTGAAAATTTGTAGGCGAATGTGCTAAATTATAGAAATTTCTTGAATTTACTGTTATGTTGTAAATTAAATGGTTGTTTATTTTATTCGGCCCCTACAAATCTCTTTGTTTAATCTTTTTTTTCTTTCTTTTAGGATGTATTAAATTCCAGCTAATCTACTCATCTTCATCCACATCTTATTAAAATGGGCTAAAACGTGAAAGAGATGGTAGAACTATACTTCCATCGAAATTTTTAAAATGAAAAATAGTCCAATTTGTGTTATTTTTAACTTACTCTTTGGGTTTGAAAAGACTTTCTAACGGGGGATATGTTTAATTCCTTTAACATTTAATATGAAATTGACAAGTAGATTTAAAAAAATATTTCAATATTGCTCATAAATAAAATATTTTAATATTATCTATAAAAGCTATTTAATAATCAACATGAGCCATCGTCAAGGAGTTCAGATAAACTAATTTCATTCCTATTTAGGAAGTAGGTAACTCAAGTTAGTTGGCTTACCCTATGTTATAGTGATACTATCTCAGATGTGATGTGAAAATTTATTATGTAATACTACGACATCATTATTTCTTATCATTTTACAAGATGCCAATCACTACAAGCAAGGGTTGGGGCAAAGTTTTCTTCATGGCAGGGAGGATAGGGATTATTCACCAACATTTGTTTCCTCCTAAGAGGTCACAAGTTCAAATCCAGAGGAGGGTACGGTATGTATACCTCCATAAACTTTACCAGTCAAATGGATGGTTTATTATTATTTTTATATACTTTTCTGAGATTTTTTTTCTTTAAATTAGTTTTTTTCTTTTAAAAAGATTAAGGTTTTTCTTTTATACTTAGGTTTGGAAATTGTGGTGAGAAATATACAATTAAAAATTGATGTTTTATATTTATATTTGGATATTGTGATAACATATAGACTGTAAACTTTGATATTGGATATAAGATTGTGCTAGTATCTAACTTTAAAAAATCTCACTATGGATATCCATTTAGTGTGTCATCAATTTCTTTCCGCTTGTAGAACAAGTGTGGAAATGGAAAGAATGGAGGCGATCTCCTCACTATATAGTAGAGGTTTTTTCTTCAAATCTATTTAACAGCCTAAAAATAGAGGCAAGGTATGACAAACACTTATTTGAGAGATTACTAGAGATATACTGTATTATATGCACACATTAACAGATCGCATAGCTAGCCATACATTAATAGATCAGGTAGTTGGCATGGTAATGGATAGTTAAGTGGAACTGACATCATTTCACAAGATTCAGGGAAGTTTCTTATCATCACAAATTCTCTAGTTTAGGGTTTAGATTTATCATAGAAGTGGGTAGAAATCACCGACCCTACTAGACTAGATGGAATAATGTAGATATAAATTACATCAAAGTGATTGAAGATTGTGATTTTGGTATCAGAATCCCAAATCATAATCTCCATCCACTAGGATATAACTTATATCCATATTATCCCATCTAGTCTCGTACTGCCAATAATCTCTGTCAGCTTCTCTGATAAATCTAAACCCTACACCGGAGAACTTGACATTATAAAAACTGTCCTTGGCGTCTTGTGAAATGTTGTTAGTTCCACTTCACTGATCCGTAGAGCTTGCCAATTCTCTGGTTTAGGGTTTAGATTTATCATAGAAGTGGGTAGAAATCACCAGCCTTACTAGACTAGATGGAATAATGTAAATATAAATTACATCAAAGTGACTGAAGATTGTGATTTGGGTATCAGAATCCCAAAGCATAATCTTCAACCACTCGGATATAACTTATATCCACATTATCCCATCTAGCCTCATACTACCAATAATCTATGTCAGCTTCTCTTATAAATCTAAACCCTACATCCGAGAACTTGACATTATAAAAACTGTCCCTGGCGTCTTGTGAAATGTCGTTGGTTCCACTTCACCGATCCGTAGAACTTGCCATGATAAGAACCTTCCCTGGCATCCTGTGAAATGTTGTCAGTTCAACTTGACTGATCTGTTGTCTAACTTAGCTTTTTCTAGTTATCTGATTTGTTAATCTATTTCTAGTTATCTGATCTGTTAATCTATGCATATAATACAACATATCTCCAGTTCTCCTGTAAACAAGTGTTTTCCATACCTTGCCCCTATCTTCTTCTTCTTTTATATATATATTAAAACTGTGAAACAGATTTGAAGTAGAAACCTCTGTATCACTGAGGAGATCATTCCTAGTCATTCCCTTTCGTGGTTCTCCGGATTTTAAACAATACTCTGAAGTTTAAGACTTTAGTTTTATGCAAAGTCTGAATGTTTTTTATTAATTGTTTTGAGAATCCGCCTTTCCAACTATTTTGAGATTCTCAATAAAACTTCAAGAGCTTGGCACTCTCATTTTATGTAGAGTCTAAATGATTTTTATTAATTGTTCTTGGTTACAGTTTAGAAAAACAAAGAATTAAAGATCAGATATTAAAGAATTAAAGACAATCTTAAGAAATCGAAGGCACGTAAACAAGACTTCGATAGATCTGTAAAAAAGACACAGATCTATCCTACATGTTTAAAAAAGACACAGATGGCACATACACTTAATGACTTCGGTAGATCCTACCAGAGTGAATATAGCCAAATTATTTCAGAGCTTCCTCCCTGTGAGGAATTACATCTTGGTCAAATATACTTTCTACTTTCGCAAAGGAAGATACGGCTTGCCTACTTTACAAGGCTAATTCTTCTTGGACTAACATCCAGTGGACTAAGGGTGTTGGACTAACCACGACACCTCTCGTGGAATAACCTCCAGGTTGGGAACATGGGATTAACCGCCCACTCAAGGTAGGTGATTTTGTTGATTTGGAAGTTTACTAACATCTGCGGGTTTTGGTGTAATGCCAAATATTTAAGATGGTATCAAAGCCTTGGCCCAGGTTCATTTCCCTTGAGTTTTGTCCACCCACTCAAGGTGATGTTACTAATTTGAAAGTTTACTAACACATGCGTGTTTTGATGATTTTAACAATTCTCCACTGAAATAGAGTTGTACCAAATATCAGATGGGAGATCACAAGAAAAAGGCTTGAAATTGAGATCAGATCAATTGTCACCGTTATAGATGAGAAGAAAAAGACTTGAAATTGGAATTCAGATTAGATGGTATTCATCATCTCTCTGTCTGAGCGATCACCGTTAGGGTCTTCCAGAAAGCACTGGACAATGGAGCTCGATACAATTGTCCAGCTCCAGCTTATATTGAATTTCCAGCTTCTTCCTGTCCATTCAATGGTTTTGGTATATAAATGACTGTACTGGCACTCTAGATGTACAAATTCAAACTCCTTATAAACGACTGTATTGGCAGCAAATTAGATCATGCTTCTTCTCATTTTTAATGTAATACTAAATGTACAAATTCAAACTCCTTCGTTATCTTATACACCATTAAAACTGGCTTCTTCTCACTTTTAATTATTTTTAGTGTGATCTTAAATTCATATGGCACATTCAGGTGGGATTTTTCACCTAAAGGAGTAAGGCCCTGACTAGGTATTTAGTTCTATATAGTACTAAAGCTAGTTCTATATAGTACTAAAACTATGGTTGTATTAGTGGAAATAAAACTCAAAGCAGAGAAACTTAAAACTTGTAAAAAAAGATTTTTAAAAATTAGAAACTTCTCTACTAATGAAAAGAAGCATATAAAGAAACCAACAGACCGTTCAATTGCAAAATCTAACAATTAACTTTTCACTTTTCAGTTAAACCTTCCCATCATCAGAATCTACTCAAGTTAAGATGAAGAGTATAAAATTTAGAAACAAGAATATAAAACTATGAGTGGATGTAAATATGAAGAGTATAAAACTTGGAAACAAGAATATAAAACTATGAGTGGATGTAGATATCGGCAACAAAATATGAGTGAATGTAAAAGATGGTTACAAATTACAAATTTGAAACGATGACAACAGCATTACAAGAATTCAAAGGCAACATATAGAATCAACTACTGACAAGGAAGCAACATTACAAGAATTCCACCAACTTCATGTTTCACTAATTTAACTTTTCTTGCCTATTTATATATTTCAGCATTTGATCACGAATTTTAATTGCTAAGTCAAAATTGTAATTTTTGTAAAAATGAGTTAGTGGGTCAATGTAAAGATGGAAAAGAGAAAATAGGTTCATCCCTAGACTACCCAACCCATCTTATATCATTCACACACCCCCTCACATTTTCCCTCACTCATTTCCTCATGCCCCCTAGGGGGATTTGCGCCCCCCTCACACCCAAACCTTAGAAAACCCCTTATATTTGATGTGTGGGCCCCTCCCATAGGTGGTGCACCCTTCCTAGCCTACCACCTCACCCCTACATGTTCCCCACACTCCACTCACACATTCCACCTCACTCATCCAAGTCAAAACCCTAAGGAGGTGCGCCCCCCCGCTTGAGATTCACTCCCTTGCTTGTGTTTGCAACACTTGGAATCCATCCAAGTTCCTTCACTTTTCCTTTTGAGGTATAAATAAATCCATCTCCCTCTCATTTCATCACCATTCTTAGAGCTAGTGTTACTATACTGGAATTTCGCCCCACTCTCTTGCTCTTGCCATCTTGCCATTTCACTCATATGCTCTTGAGAGTCTTGGAGCAACTTGTTGCTGCAACACTCTCACTTGGATTAATAAAACTTTGGAGGATTTTTGGATCACCAAGAGTATTCTGGTTGCATTCTTCACATGAGGTGATATTGTGGTATTTGAGTTCATTTGGGTTGTGTTGAATAGATCTTGAATGAAGTAGTTTATTTGGGTAGATTAACAAAGAGTAGTTTTGCTGATTTATTTTTGTTTGGTAGATAGTTTCTTAGAAGTATTTCAAGTAGTTAGCTTATTCATACACATTATCTATTCTATGCTTCACTATTTGTCTTAATTTTTGCAGGTTCATTTCAAGGGATTGTTGAGAAAGCCTCAAGAAGGAGTCTTCCCTCAAGCTCTACATAAACTCCTAGTTTGTTTAGTCTCATATTTCTGTTTCGTTTCATCATATATTTCAGTTAGCTAACCATCTTAGATAGGTCAAATAATTTTGCATTTCATTTGGAGATTTTATGTGAAAAATTTCTGCGTAAAAAACATAAAGTTTTCTTGACTTTGTTGTGTTTTGCAGCATTTCCAGCAAGCATTTGCTTGCTCGTTTTTGCAGGTTATTACTAGAAAAAAGGGGATATGCTACTCAAATCCACCCATACAACACCTCAAAGGATTCCTCACTAGTTGGGTAACTTCTCTCTTCTATCTCACACCTTTTCTAGCATTGTAGCAAGCCCTCAGGAAGTTCCTTTGAGGCTTGCATTCTATTGTGTATTTTCATCCATTGTAAGTTTATTTTGCAAAGTATTTGTTGCCTACACCTTGGGAGAAAGATTGGCTCATCCAACCCCCCAAAATTGTTGGGCTAGGACTTAGCTTATTTCATTTATTTGTTTATTCTTTTGCCCCAGTTGTTATTAGGACAAGGTTGTGTGGCTAGGGCTACAATAATAAGTGTTAGTATTTCTTTTACAACCCTCTTTGACACAATATTGGTAGGCTTGACCTCCACCCTGTGCCATTGTAAGTGGTTTTCCTTTTTCAAGTTTTTCTTAATATTTAATTACCTACACCTTGGGAGAGTAACCCCCAATATTGTATGGCTAGATTAGTGATGTGATGATAATGTGCTAATGGTTAAATGATTTGCAATATTTTATGGTTTTTTTCATACATTCACTAAATCGTAGCCTAAGACTTTGAGGCACAAATCTTTACTTGTTTTAAGTTTCTTATATCTCATGCATAATACACATATGGTCAAATAGTATGTCTTAAAGCAATTCTTTTACTTTGTGCAAGCCTCTTGTGCTTCAAGTTCTCATCCTATTTGGAAAGTGAATGGTGTATGGTTGATTCTATTTTCAGCAATTACTTAAGTCTTTAGCTTGATTTCTTCATGGAATAGCTTATGTATAAATGATTTAAATCTCATGTGTTGTTCCTTTTGACAAGTTGTTCTTGCCCTCTTCATGGCACATCTTTTCATATACTTAACACATGTTATGGGTTATCAAATGTTGATGTGAATGTCTTTTTATTTTTCGACTTCTATTTATAAGTTCATATGTGTTTACATGTTGCAATTTCATAAGTTATAACACATTCACAACAGTCACTTTAAGTTTTGGTTTTGGTCTTAAATGATACTTTTTGGGCACTTAAAGGTCATCTAAAACACTCACAACACACCTTAAGACTTACCCATAAGTCATAATAACATTTTAGACCAACTAGGACAACCTAATTCCACCATCTTCACCATCTAAAATGGGTTTTAGGAAAACAACGGAGGGTAGTCATAGGGGACTGTCTCGTGGCGCACCGGGTGTGTGTCCTCTCCGGGAAGTACTCTTACTGCAGGGCTAACCGTGAAAGCTAGGGTGGGCCTCGTTGCCTTACTATCTTGAGCATCCGACAACCATTTGTCAATAGGAGGAGGAGGTTTAAGGTTCAAACACTTAGTTAGGGGGAGGGAAAATAAAATTTATCTAATCTTTAAACAACTCCTAACCACTTACTCTCCTAGACAATCTTTACTTTGGCATATTTGTTGATGGTTGTTTAGAAGTCTATCTTGCAAGTACATTCACTTTTATCAATCGCTTATGCATCTTGTGGTTTGAATATCTAAGTGTTATATTTCTTGAGCATTGAGTTTCCAAGTATTTACATCTCTTATCTTATGCTCTTGTGGTGTGATTCAAGAAGAAGTTGAGTATCCCATTGGGGAGGCATCATCTTGTTGAATCTTGAGTGCTTTAGTGGTTACCATTGAAAAACAGTCCAATAGAGTAAGTGCTATTGGGGCATGCTTGGCCTTATGTGATTGATCTGAACTTTAAATATCTCTTAAATATCACACTTTGGCACCTTTAATCTTGTTCATTTGTATCTTGTGTATATCTTGTATCCTTGTAAAATTTCTTATTCTTTGTGTAAGTAATTGTATCTTTGTTGTGGGATAGTTGTAATCTAGTTTTACCTGTAATCTTTTGTAATTGAACCCCCTCAAAACTTAGTTGACCTCTTTCCCAACATTTAGGCACTAGTCTTAGTTGACTTAGGGAAGGGTTTGCTTGTCATTGAAAATATTTCACTTTGCATTTGTTGCCTTAGCATCATAGGTTAGTTTTCCCCTTAACCTTTAACAAATTAAAACCAACTCCTAGAACTTCAAAGTTAAATCACATCTAGTAACTAGCGTCTACCCCCCTTGGCTTCCCTAGGAGTAAGCCTAGAAGGAAGAGGTTATAGTCAAGGTGACAGTGTGGACTATGAACCTAGGCATTGTGCCTCCAAGGACACACTAAGTGAGTTGGAATTTGTTGGACTTTGTTCAAACCCATATCATCAAAAAACAACATCATCAAAAGTGATCGGCTCTAGCACTAGTTCATTAAGTTCCAAGTTGGCTAATGCCAACTCAACACTGTTGTTCAAACCCATGTCATTAGAAAACACATCCCACACATTTGTCTTTCCCTTCAACCACTCTTCTCTCTACCTATATATAAGACAAAGGTTGGTGTGCACATACACTACTAATTCCCCTGACACGACAATAAAGAGAAGAGTTCAATAGAAGATTTTATACTTGAGTGAAGGGTACATTTTTATCGGGGTCATGACAAAAGAGTTCAACAATCAATGCCACCAACATCGAGGTACATAAAGGGCTTGGTTCTCTTGATTAAATGTCAGTTCCATACCCTCATACATGATATAATCTTGTGGAAACATTGCAATCTTTCCAATCTTGAAATACTGAAAACTATTAAGTCTATTGAATTTTGAATGAGACCTAAAATTCTACTTTCTCCATATGAAGTCCAATGAGGTTGGAACCACTCTCAAACATCCTGAAACAATTAATTGTAATGTTAAAAATTTAAGTAAAAGGATGAAAATGAAATATAAAGGAGAATGTAATTTTACTTAACATTACCATTAATTACTAGGGTGGGTGAAATGGAGGGGGTGGGGACCTCTTTAAATAGCATTAGTAAGGAAAAATAACCCTCAAATGCACACAAAAACACCTTACAACTTCAACTTGCATGAGAAAACATGAGCCAAGTACTTCTCTGTTACTTAGGTTTTAGGTTTTATGGGGTTTTAGGATTTAGGGACCAAACTGGCCGATTTATGACCGGTTTGGTCATAAACCGGCTGTCCGGTTCAGTTTATTGGCCGGTTTGAACTAATCGGCCATCAAACCGGTAAAAATGGCCAGTTCCGATTTTGGTTCACCGGTTTTTAAAACAAGGGTTTTCAACCTTGGACAATGGGTCTAAAAAAGTCCAAGTCACATACCCATATTGTAATGACCCAATGCCTTAAAATATCATAGCAGAATAGATGTACACACCATGTACATAATGTGAGCGTGGAGAACAAATCCAAGATAGATAAGTTACACAATAACTCCTCAACCAATAGGAGAACCTCCTTCACATAACTAAATGTATTTATACATCACAATTCACATGTCTACAATAATGAATACATGGTCTCTATATATACCTATTCAAACCTACACATGAGGCCCATTTACCATTAAGTCAACCCTATTACATATATATTCACACATTAAATGTACATTTATCCCCATATATTCCCACCCTTGGGGTCATATCATATACATTTAACACTATATATTCCCCCTTTGTCTCATAACACAATGCCCTCCTTCAAAAAGCTTTGTCGTCAAAGCTTTGCAATTAAAGGCTTCACATGTGATGAAATCGAGTAATATGATTTTCTTATGTTCCTTCTTTCTTCTTTCCATTGATGATGATCCATCCATCCAAAATGAATTATTTTTGGTCGTAATCCTTGGTGGCTAGTTGTTCCATAATTTTCTTTCCCTTGATTCTGTGTATTGTTGCTGAAGCTTCTCCAATTTGTAGTAGATGTTCTTCTATGATAACATATTGTTGAATAATGACTTTGTGATTCCGTATTCCATGAATAATGATGATTATTCCACATTCTTCCTTTATAAATTTGATATTGATCTTCTTGTCTTCCTTGAAATCTTTCCTGATAATGAGGGTTTTGATATGGTTTCACATTTGACATTTTTTCTTCATTCTGCACACCCATTTCATCTATCTTGTTTTCATAGACAATGGAATCCTCTATCCTCTTTCCTTGGTCTTTGATTACTTTATCCTTGGAGATAATACCATCATATTTGGCATGTACATCCTTTAGATAAATTTCAACTTCTTCAAGTATCTTCTGGTGATCTTCTTTCTCCTTTTGAAGTTGCAATGTGAGCCCATCTATCAAATTTTGACTCCTTCTTCAATTTTGGATTGCATTTTTTTTTACCTCATCAGTATTTAAGGATTCCTCAACCTTTTTGCAAATTTCCTCTTCTAGTATTTTGGTAGATTCTTCATCCAAGATCCTTGTTTCTTCTTGATTTTGATAATTATTATTCTCTTCTTTCAATTTTTTAACCTCATCCAATAGTTTTTTATTGTGGTTTCATAATTTATATATCTCTTCATGTTTCTTTTTCAAATCTTCCCTTGAATCATCATTTTCCCACTTTCCTTTACTAGACTTTTCTTGTTTTAATTTTTGAACTTCTTTAACAAGTTCTTCATTAAGGTCTCATATCTTATATAGCTCATCTCCCTTCTTCTTGATATTTTATTTTGCTTCTTTTAACTCCTCTTGAATTTTATACATATCCTCCTTGTTTGTATCCTTGATCCATTTATTTGAGAATAGTTCTTCAAATTCTTCCCATCTGAAGTAGAGTCAAGTATCTTTATCAAGGATTCTCCACCACTTGAATGCTCCACCATCAAACTTAAGGCTTTCCTAAAAATATTTTTACAATTTCTTTTACCATCCTCAACCATTCCACGGAATTGATTTTATCGTTATCTTCATATCCTATAAATTTAGGTATTTCAATTGATTCTTAATTGAGGTATAACCCAAACTTCAAATTCCAACCTTAGTATATTAAGGACAATGATCTCAAATATTTATAATCCATGCTCCAACATAATATTCTATGTTTTCTATTTCCAATAGATTTTGAATCAGCTCAATTGGACATCCCAATCAAAAGTTATGACAATTTTAAGTGAACATACCTTTGAAACTATGATTTGGAGTTTGTCCTCCTAACCGACCTTCCTTATGATGTATTTCTGAAATTTCGGCCCCTATGAGTTTGAAATTTTGACCTATAGTACTCTTAAATCTATTTTCTGCAATTCCATAGGTCTGACCAAAATTGGGTGTTCCAAATGAAATTTATCATAACTTTCTCAAACCTTACTGGATTTTGGCCTGTTCTGGAGAGCGAACTTGTACAAAATTCCCCACATCCAATATTGGATAACTAATTTTGAAATTCAAACCAAAAATACTAAGGACTTTCCTATTTCCAATTCAATTGGTCTCACGGAATTTGGATCATCTATAGAGAACAGATGACTATTTTACCTGAAACAGTTGTTTTAGACTAGTTATAGGACTAGTCAAAAACCCTGTATTCCACATGGTGTATCTCCGAAAGTAAAATGACCCAGAAGATGAAATTAGTACCATAGGTACACTGATATGTATTCTAAATAGCCTCTAATTTGTCTTTTTCAAGTGACCCCCAAAACAAGTTCTAGTGAAAATTCCAAGATGACTTTCTTGAGGAATAAAAACCCTAGGATCGATTATTTGATACCAAATGTAATGAGCCAAGTGCTTAAGATATCATAATAGAATAGAAGTACACACCATGTACAAAATGAGAGCATGAAGCACAATTCCAATATAGACAAGTTATACAATAACTCCTTAAACAATAGGAGAACCTCCTCCACATAACTAAATACATTTATACATCACAATTCACCTATTTACAAAAATGAATACATGATGTATATATATACCTATTCAAACCTACACATGAGCCCCCTTTACTATTAGGAAACCATATTAAATATATATTTACACATTGCATCTACATTTAGCCCCATATATGCCTCCCCTTGGGGTCATATCATATACATTTAACCCTATATATTCCCCCTTTGGGTCATAACACGTATGCATGCTATATCAATTTTCTAGCCCATCTCCCGTTGTGAGGAAAGTAGGGATAACTCCCAAGGTTATCCTAGACATGCGCAAGTCCCTAAATAGTGCATGTTGGATCCTTTCTAGATGTCCATAAGGGCTAGTGTTATTAACCTAACCATGTGCCTTTCATTGGTAACCCTAAGGGAATCAATGGGATTCGATCCCAAGACCTCC
>SNQJ01S0038119.1:42608-56076 GCA_010110895.2 Picea sitchensis | reverse complement strand
GGGTGGGAAGCCAGGTCCCGAGAGGGCCCACCTTACTTCACAGGTCACTTCAAGGCGTTTCCCCACGCATTAAGTTAACTACTTTAGATATTGTCCTAATTAAACTATCAACCACTGACCAGCACAACGTGTATGAAACTTACTTCCAGTAGATCGAGACTAGCTCGCAACTGAAAGGGTCAGGAACCGCACTGTGAGCTGAGGGGAATTTGTTTATTTTATAACAAGTAAAATAAATGAGTGAATTAAAATGTGAGACTAATTACTAATCCACACTGACCAGGCCTCTTGTGAGGCGCTAAGGGGATGGTTTATTTGCCAAATTGAAATTGCGGAAAATAAAAGCTAATCTAGCAATTAGCGTTCTACTTTGCAAAAAGGAAAACTAATCTAAATTGCTTGCAGTGCTTTGTGATGGATTAAAGATTACTTTAGCTTACTTTGGTTAATGAAAATAAAATCTAAGCTAAAACTTGCAAAAAACTGACACCACCACCGAAAACACCGTTCCCCCAGGGGGGATGAAAAGCGAGAGCTTGTAGTCCCATTGATTTTATTAAGATCTTGCATGAGAATTTATGGAAGTGACTTGTGACCATTCATTAGGGGGGTCATAAGTCTTTACAATGTCCTACAAAAGTTTATTGAGTAAAGGGGGTGCTCCCGGGGGTCCCGGATGCTCCTAATTTGCCTGAAATGGACAGAGTTTCATCCTATATGTTCGTCAACCTACACAAAACAGTGAACAAACGATAGCAAAATATTCCCAAAAACACTTTGGAAGTGTCTTGGGTTATTAGTAGCAATCTACCAAATTTTCTAAGTTAAATTCTACAAAATTCGGCAAAAAAGAACTAAGAAACTCAAGCTAGAAAGCTAGTTTCCTTAGGGTCTTTTGTGGTTGTTCTAAAACATAAATATTTAGAGAACTTATATGCTAGATTGAACAATGAAACACCTTAAAAAATAATAGCCTTTAACCCTTTAAAATTTTAGAAAAATTAGAGCAAAATGACTATCTTCTTATACTAGATCTAGATTTTTTAAGATAACAAATTTTAAGAAAAGAAATCAGATCTAAGCATTCACTTGTATGCATGTGAGAACTTATGATTTAAATAACTAAACTAGATCTAAACATGCTTGCAAATGTATAGAAGTAACCAATGAATTTTGCTTTTTCAAGAGAAGGAGAGAAAGACCAAACTTGTGCTTGGAATGTGTTGGGCAATGGAGTCCTTCTTGATGAATTGTGGAAGGATCTTCTTCAAAGGACTTGGAAGATAGGAAGAGTCAAGCTAGATCATCCACTTCTCCAAGTTGAGGTATCAATAACTTCAGTTGCTTACAAAAGGGGTTAGAATATGGTATCACCTACAAGAGAGATCTTACAACCCAATATGTTAAACCAAACAAATATTGCATCTAAAACCACTCAAGTATATAAATAGAAAGATAAATAATCAAACTAGCTTAGCAATATTACCCTATTGAGTAATAGTACTCCTACAAGACCACATTAACCAAAATATCAAAACAATAAGCAACAAAATGATATCACCTCATACATATAGCATCCACACACTTGGCCAATCCACCAATTTGACCTCCAAAGTCTTATTTTTATTCCAAATGAGAAAGAGTGTTACAATAGAAATAGTACACAAGTGACTTCTTCCCAAGCTCCATCTAGCTAACAATGGAAGAGAACGCTTTTATTTATACAAGTTTGGGTGGAGATCCCAATGAGGAGGGCGCATGCCAAGTGTGAGGGGTGTATGGCTTGGATGAGATCAAGTTTAAGAGAGTGCAAGGCAAGTTGTATTTATCCCCTTATGCCAAATGTCCACTTGACTGCCACATTGCAGCCCTTAGATGAGTCACAAATTTGGGAGGAGATCCTCTTTGGAGAATGCAGCACATCAAGGGAGAGGTGTGCACCTCCTTTTGAGCACATGCTCATTCACCATGATGTATGTCATACTTCACATCTTTGATGCATCATACATCCGCCTATGGGCGCCACCTTGCCTTTTGGACTTTTACTTCAACTCAAACATGTCCCCACATGTTCCTTTATTTTTGCCTTGGCTGATTTTTTATTGATTTTATTTGATTTTTTTGGGTTTTTGAGAGTAAAATTAATTTTAAGTGATTAAAATCACTAATTTTACTCAAACAAGTGGGTACTTAGGTAATATGGGTGCTCTAGGTCCAAAAATGAGCATCCCCATGGCCCATTTAGTCCCCTAGTACCACTTTTTTAATACATCTTTATTTTTTAATTAAAAATTGTCGAATTCTAGCAATTTTTTAATTAACTGAAAAAATAAAAATAAAAATCTAGGGGAGATTTAGTACATTTCCATAAGACTCTAGGAGGATGTTTAGCATGGTAATATACATTAGACACCAGGATTAGATCCATGCTCAAGCCTAACCATGGGCATATACTCCAGCTCTGGAGGAATTGAGTAAAAAAACTCATAAATTATAAATTGCTTGAAAACGACAAAATATAATTAGTAAGTGAAAAAACACTCCAGAGTATAACTCATGCTTAGGACATAAGGTGGCTAAGAACTTTTACAAGTTCATCATGCAACATCTCTTATTACAATTTTTTATGGAAATGTAAAGAGAAAAAAGGTGGTCTTTATGACCGGCTGAACTTCTGAACTCTGAATTTTGAACAATAATGTTCAAACTTTGGTGGCTCGCTGGAAGTCCATCCTAGTGCAACTTTGATGGATAACAGGAGGAAACCTTTGTATTAGCATGAACATTTTCTAGCAGCTCATATCTATTATCTATTGGGGCCCTCTGAGGATTATTCAAGATCTGCTCTCTATTGTATCTGATTCATGCTTCTTATAATATAGGTCAGATCTACGCTTTTGTTTTTTATATCTTGAATGTGTTGTGATCTTGCACGTGTTGGATGAATCTTGTATAAAAAGCATTTAAATAACTGGAAAAACTTCAATAGCCACCTACACATCAAATACATCATTCGTAGTTAGTGATTCCAAGCAAAAAATTGGCTTGGGATCATTATAGTGGTATCAGAGCTTTGATCCTCCAAACCTGTGGAGGGATCAACGCATGTAGAGGTACAATGGGATCTTTGTGGGCAGAAGGAAGAAACAAGCCAGTGAAACAGAAGCTGAAATGGAGGGTTCAGGAGATGACCGTGAGCCACAAGGCTTGGCCTACTTGGCAGTTGAATTCTATAAGACCCTGAATCTCACATAAAGCAAATTAGTCCATCATTTGCAGGAGAGCCAGGAGACAAGCCGAAGGTAACAGGCCAAGATCACGAAAACCTTAAAGAAGGTAGATGGAAATTTGAAAAAAATTGATGAGAACGAGACAATAATAACCAAGTTATTGATGTAGATGACTCATAAGGGGAAAGACCCTGAGACGTATGGAAACAAAGAAGCTAGTGGATCTGAAGGAAGCCATGGAGGTGGCACGTCTTATGGGAACTTGGGTAGCAGGGCTAACCCTAGGCCATACATGCCTACATTCACAGATGAACAAGGGAAACAGGAAGAGGTGGATGATTTCATTGAGCAGATGGCACAATGTACTAAGGAATACTACGGGTTGGATATGGTGATTCAAAGGTATATGTCCCTGGATCAATATTTCCAACTCAAGCTCATAAATAAGCCTAGGCCAAACCACAGGAGCAGTTTTGAGTTTGAACGAAGAGCAGGGAAGATAGAGATCCCATATTTTGATGGTACGGCCAAGATGACAACATAGGCATGGGTGCAAAAGCTGGACACCTATCTACAACTTAACCCCATGCGGGAGATGGAAGCCATCAATTTTGACACTATGTACTTGGATGGCAAGGCTCATGATTGGTGGTATCATGGACTCACCACACTAGGCCACAATCATATACTGTCCTACACAGAATTCACTCAAAGGCTCATTGATCGGCTTGATCAGGGAGATCCTGAGCTACATTTTCGGGAGCTCACACAACTCAAGCAAACAGGTACGGCTGAGGCATACATTGATGAANCAGAGGTTGGCAGTGATGGTGCAAGATATGTCCCCGACCAAGCTCATGATGCTCTTCACTGAGGGGTTGATGGAACCCTTGAAGGGTTGGGTAAAGGCTTTCAAGCCTACCAACCTACAGGATGCCATATGGAAGACAAGGGATCAAGGGTTGGGTAAAGGCTTTCAAACCTACCAACCTAAGGGATGCTATCGGTTCTGATTGATGGGGGAGCCTCTCATAACTTCATTGATTCAGCATTACTGAAAAGGAGGCACATACCCACAATATAGTTTGAAGGGTTCAAGGTGGAGGTAGCAGGTGGAGGCACTATGCCTTGTGACAAATACATCCCTGGCATGAAGCTTACCTTGGGTAGGCATGAGCTAGTATAGAACGTCTATGTTATGGACCTTTCAGATACCAACATCATCCTTGGTGTTCAGTGGCTGAGCACGTTGGGACCTATCACCACCAGCTACAAGACCATGGAGATGTCATTCACAGAGGAAGGTGGACGAAAGATAGTGCGCTGAGGCATGACAGGGAATGCTGCAAAGGTGGTCACGGCCAAGAGGATGGAGGCCATCTTTCGAAGAGATGAGGTAGTGTACGCAGCATAATGCAGGATTTCAGCATGTATGGATGAGTAGGGCAAGGTTCACTACACCCCAAGGATCAAAGAAATCCTTGACAAGCACCACAAGGTGTTTGGACCGATTCCCCCAGGGGTACCACTAGACAAGGGGTTTGAGCACATTATTGAGCTAGAGGAAGGAGCCAAACAAGTCATCACCACACCATACAAACATCCAAAGAAGTACAAAGATGAGATAGAGAAGGCCATCAAGAAACTTTTGGACATGGGGCACATCAGACCAAGCACTAGCCCTTTTTCTTCTTTAGTAGTTCTCGTGAAGAAGAAAGATGGAACTATGAGGATGTGCATTGAATTCAGGGATTTGAATAAAAAGACCATCAAAAACAGGTACCCAATACCAAGGATTGATGAGATGCTAGACGAGTTGCATGGAGCTATCTACTTCACAAAGATTGACCTTCGTTCTGGCTATCATTAGATCAAGATGAGGGAGGAGGACATCTCAAAAACAAATTTCAGATGTCATTATGTGCACTATGAGTTTTTGGTGATGCCCTTTGGGTTAACCAATGCCCCAGCTACATTCCAGTCTTGTATGAACCATGTGTTCAACAGGCAGTTAAGGAAGCACTTGCTGGTATTTTTTTATGACTTGCTCATTTACAGCAAGATGTGGGAGGAGCATCTCAGACATGTGGATCAGATTTTGTCCATCATGGAGGAACAATCACTATATGCTAAGGAGTCCAAATGTGAGTTTGGAATGACAGAGGTGCTTTACTTGGGGTACATAATTGGAGCAAAGGGGGTATAGGTACATCAGGATAAAATAAAATCCATCATGGAATGGCCTACTCCTAAGACACTCATAGAATTGAGAGGATTCTTGGGCATGTGCACGTACTAAAGGAAATTTGTCAAGGGATTTTCTCAGTTGTGTGCACCCTTGACTGATTTGACTAAGAAAAGAGCCTTCAAGTGGAATGAGGAGGCTCAAATGACGATGGACAAGATGAAGAAGGTAATGAGTACGTGCCTAGTCCCGTCCCTTCCATATTTCAACCTACCTTTTACCTTGGAGTGTGATGCCTCAGGAGAAGGGATAGGGGTTGTATTGATGCATAATAGGCATCCTCTTGCCTATGAGAGTTAGAAACTCAGGGGTCCCGAGCTACTCTATAGAATTTAAGACAAAGAAATGTTGGCTATCATGCATGCACTAGTCAAATTCCAACAATACTTGGTAGGTGCACGGTTTGTGGTCAAGTCAGATCATAACAGTCTCAAATACCTATTGGATCAGAAGGACTTGAATGAGAGACAAAAGAAATGGGTAAGCATGATATAGGCCTATGACTTTGACATTGAATTTGTCAAAGGGAAGAACAATGTGGTGGCTGATGCATTATCTAGGAGGCCATCCATCTTTGCCATGACAGGTGTATCAGTTGACTGGAAAGACCATCTGGTGATGGAGTATGCAAAGGATCAATTCACGTGTCAGCTATTGGATGGGCAAGTACAAGATGATAATTTCATGGTTATAAATGACCTCATATACTACAAGGACCGAATATTTTTGGTTCCTGGATCGACCTTTAAGGCCAAGGTATTGCAGGCGTACCATGATTCACCGATGCCAGGACACCAGGGCATCAGCAAGACATACAGGTAGGTGAGGGAAAGTTTCTCATGGAAGGGCCTCAAGAAGGATGTGATAAAGCACGTCAAGGAGTGTACTACATGTCAGGAGAGCAAGGATGAGCACACGCAGCCAACAGGACTACTGCAACCCCTACCCATTCCGAAGCACAAGTGGGAAAGCATATCCATGGATTTCATCACCGGGTTGCCAAAGACGTAAGGGAAGGATTGCATTTTTGTAGTAGTGGATATGTTGACGAAGTTTGCACACTTCTTTGCCATAGCTACCGACTTCAGTGCATCATAGGTGGCCGAATTTTTTTTTAGGGAGAGTTTTAGGTTGCACGGCCTACCCAAGACCATTGTCAGTGACAAGGATAGCAGGTTCATTAGTACATTTTGGCAGGAGTTATTCAGATTGGTTGGTATAGCCTTGAACCCTAGTACTAGCTATCATCCTTAGACGGATGGACAAACCGAGATAGTCAACAAGTGGGTGGAAGGCTACCTCAGAAATTTTGTGGCAGGGCAACATAAAGCGTGGGCCAGATGGTTGCACTTGGGAGAGTATTGCTACAACACCACCCATCATGTGTCTATAGGCATGTCATTGTTCAGGGCCTTGTATAGCTATGATCCTTTATCTTTTGTGGAGATTGCTTTCGGTGACAGTCGGGCGCCCATGGTACAGGATTGGATACAGAGCCAAGACATTCTCAGGGAGCTGAAGTATCATCTACAGAGAGCATAGAACCAGCAAAAGGTCCAAGCAGACAAGCACAGAGTTGATCGTACTTTTGAGGTTGGTGACTTAGTCTATCTAAGGGCTCCAACCATACAGGCAGGATTCCATAAAAATAAGTGGAGTAGAGAAGCTACAACCATGTTTCTTTGGGCCCTACAGAGTCAGCAGGAAGATAGGGGCCGTAGCTTATGAGCTATAGCTTCCATAGGGCAGCAGAATAAACAATGTCTTCCATGTCTCCTGCCTTAAGAAAGGCATAGGCCAACACATCACACCCATTGAGGTATTACCTCCCATGGATGAAGAAGGACAACTTGTTTTGATTCTGGAGGAGATATTGGAGGTCCGAGAGAAGAGGCTCAGGAACAGAAGCATCAAGGAGTACCTGATCAGATGGAAGGATCTAACCATTGAAGATGCCACATGGGAAAATGAACAAGTGGTGAGAGAAACAGGTTTGGAATTGCTTGAGGACAAGCAATTTCTAGCAAGGGAGACTGTAATGTCCCCCACCTCTTGATGAAGAGGTATTGAGAAGACTTAGTGGCCTAGGCATCCCCACTAGGCCATAGTCTCACACTAAGGGGAGAAGGTAAACTAGACTAAGGTTATATTCTTAAGTTGACTTGAGGAAAATGTAAAAAGGAGTAAAATATAACTCAATGAAAGAATAGAAGTGTTGGAAGAGTTAACCTTGGAAGTTAATCTAACTCAACAGAGAAATAGAAGAAAAAGTATAAATAGAAGGTTGGGGCGCACCTATGAGGCATTCTGGATTTTGGTATTTGCTTGTTATTTCTCTTGAGCATACAGTTTGAGGGTTTTGCTTACAAACCCTTGTGAGAAACTTAGTGATGAAAGACCCACTCACCTTGTTCCAAAGCATGGTCTTGGGGATGAAAGACTCCACCCACACCATTCTAC
Organism: Picea sitchensis; assembly: GCA_010110895.2. Lineage (NCBI taxonomy): Eukaryota > Viridiplantae > Streptophyta > Pinopsida > Pinales > Pinaceae > Picea > Picea sitchensis. The sequence continues at coordinate 48,141 of SNQJ01S0038119.1, read as the reverse complement.
ACTCATCACATATCCACCTATCGATTCAGAAAAGCAGTAGGGCCATACTATTCAGGAGTTTCTAGCAAGGGTGCACCATTATCTAAAGGAGGGTTTGATCCAGTTGATCAGGAGAGCCTTTGGGCATTCCAACACTTGGGTTTTACTTGCAGGTTCTCAACCATCACTTTGGGGGTTTCCTTGAAGAGTTATCATCATCAAATCTTCAGCTACAGATTGGGACGACTTTCAGGCAAGGAGGACGACCTATGATTCATTATTTCTTAGATCTAGGGAGCTCTACCTAGAATCTGGACCTGAAGCTTCTCCTACGAGGTTTCCATAGCCTGATCTATATTCTTTGAGAGTTTTAGAGCATTTGGAGGCCTCCTTCATCAGTGTCGAGTTATTTAGGGTTCCAGGCATCCAGGAGGGCACAGTTTCATTAGAGGATTCAGCATTTCGAGGGGTTAGCCTTAGTATTTTGGCCTGAGACTTTAGGAGGAGGATCTTATCACCCTGATCTATCAGTTGGAAGAGTTTGGGCTCATTTGGAGTCTTCCTTCATCAGGGTCGAGTTATTGAGGGTTTCAGCCTTCTACTAGAGTGTGGCATCCTCCAACTTGCCCAAATAGTCTAGTTGATGTTGATTCCACAGGTGCAGTGGGAATAAGGGGAGGATAAGGAGAAGGTATGTATGGTTCATTTAACTTATTTTTTGCTACATAATTTTATAATGTTTGTTTTAAAAAAAATTAGAGGCACTGTAGGTAAAGGTAGGTGGAGTGTTGTTGAATATTTGTGTGTGAGAGGTGCACATGGTTTTTGTGAGAGGAGCATAGGGTCAATCTTTTTTGGGTGCTAAAGCCATGTGATCTTCATTTTTTAAGATAAATTTGTTCTCTTCTCTCCTTAAGATTATGTAATATCATGATCTTCTGGAATCTTAGCATCAGGAGTAACTGTAACTTCCCTCACTGGTTTTACAACTCTAGGAGCTACATGTTCTTCTTCAAAGGTTACATCTATGTTGATCTCAATATGATGGTAACCTGGTATGTAAATTCTAAATTCCTTAGAGACCTCACAATATCCAACAAATATTCCTTTCTTTCCTGAAAGATCCAACTTAGTTCTCCTATCTTTCGAAATGTGTACAAACACTGGACAACCAAATATCTTGAGATGGATTACTTTTGGCTTCTTTCTGGAGAACATTTCTTCAGGGGTTTTGAATCTAAGTGCACTATGGGATAATTTGTATTGGACATATACTTTCATTCTTCCTACTTCGCCCATAAGTGCATTGGAAGATCTTGATCGTGGATCATAGTCTTCACTACTTCCATTATTGTTCTATTATTTATTTTTGCTACACCATTTTGCCGAGGATTATGGGGAGTGGTGAGCTTCCTCTTAATTGCGACATCTCTGAAAAAAATTACAAATTATTTTGAGGTGTAAAATCCTCCATTATCTGACCTGAATATCTTGATTTTTATTTTGGAGAGATTTTCTATCAAGGCTTTGAATTCCTTGAATTTTCCAAAATACTTCATCTTTTGATTTCAAGAAATAAACCCAAGTCTTGCAAGAATAATGTAATGTCCCCCACCTCTTGATGAAGAGGTTTGGAAGACTTAGTGATCTAGGTGTCCCCACTAGGCCATAGTCTCACACTGAGGGGAAGGGTCAACCAAACTAAAGTTATATTCTTAAGTTGACTTGAGAAAAAGGTGAAAAAAAGAGTTAAAAGATAACTCAATGAATAAATAGAAGAGTTGGAGTCGGAGTTAGGGTTAACTCTAAGAGTTAAGTTAAGTTAGGGCACACTTCTTAGGCATTCTGGATTTTGGTATTTGCTTGTTATTGCTCTTGAGCATACAATTTGAGGGTTTTGTTGTCACAAACCCTTGTGAGCAACTCAGTGGTGAAAGACCCACTCACCTTGTTCCAAGCTTGGTCTCGAGGATGAAATACCTCACCCACACCATTCTACACTCATCACAGATCCACCTATCGATTCAAGAGAGCAACAAGTTCATATTGCTCAGGAATTTCCAGCAGGGGGCCACCATATCTTGAAGAAGAGTTTGATCCAGCCAATCAAGAGAGCTTGGGGGTATTCCGACACTTGGGTTCTATTTGCAAGTCCTTGACCATCATTTTGGAGGTTTTCTTGAAGAGTTATCACCATCAGATATTCAGTTACAGATTGGGACAGCCTTGAGGCAAGGAGGACGTCTTGTGATTCAATATTTCTCAGATCTAGGGAGTTCTACCTAGAATCTGGACCTGGAACTTCTACTAAAGGGTTTCCATAGCCTGATCTACCATTCTAGAGAGTTTCATAGGTTTTGGAGGTTTCCTTTATTTAGAACGACTTATTGAGCTATTCAGGGCTTCAGGAGGGCACAAACTGCATTAGGGTTTTAGCCATTAATGGAGGAGGATTGAGTATTTGAGCTTCAAACTTTCGAGAGGGTTTTCCTTGGTCCCGATCTACATTTTGGTGGAGTTTGGCATGATTTGAGCATCTCCTTCAGCTAGGCCAAAATATTGGTCCCTTTCAGCTAGCAGGATGTACTAGCAGTCCAGGGGGATTGGGCGTTCACTTATTGTTGGCACCTTCAGTCTTCAGATTATATTCAACCTTTGGAGGCATCTTTTTTTATTATCGGGAGCAGTTTGTAGCAGCTCATATCTATTATCTATTGGAGACATCTGAGGACTATTACAGATATGCTCTATATTGTATCAGGTTCATGCTTTTCATAATAAAGGTCAGATCTATGCTTTTGTTTTCCATATCTTGAGTATTGTTGTGATCTTGCATGTATTGGATAGATCTTGTATGAACACTATCTAAATAACTGGAACAAACCCTAAATCCGAAACATCAATAGCCACTTGCACATCAAATAATCAATAAACACAACAGTGGTAGTTAGTGGTTTCAAGCAAAAAATTGTCTTGGGATCATTACAGTGGTATCAGAGCTCTAATCCTCTCATCTTGTAAAGATTAGCGCATGCATCGGTACAGTGGTATATACATGGGCAGAAAGAAGAAATAGGCAAGTGAAACAGAGGCCGAAATGGATGGTTCAGGTGAGGAAGGTGAACCTCAAGTCTTGGCTTACTTGGGAAGATAATTCAATAAATCCATAAACCAAATAGAAAGTAAATTGGTCATTCACCTACAGGAGAACTATGACATAACCCGCAGAGGACAAGCCGAAATTACTGAGACCTTGAAAAAGGGAGATGATAACCTAAGGAAGGTGGACGAGAACCAGACTAGGATAGTCGATCTATTACTACAGATAACTCATAAGGGGAAAGGTCTAGAGATATATGAAAACAAAGATATTGGTGGTTCACAGGGTGGAAACAGGTACAACCTAGAGAAGGCTCCTAGGTATAACCCTGAGCAGATTCCCTATCATCAATCTGAAGGGAGCCATGGAGGGGGCACCCCAAATGGGAAAATGGGTAGCAGGGCTACTCCTAGACCATACTTACCCACGTTCACAGATGGACAGTCACAGTAGGAATAGGTGGATGATTTTCTTGAGTAGATGGTTCAGTGTACCAAGGAGTACCATGAGCTAGACTTGGGAATTCAGAGACAGATGCCCCTGGATCAATACTACCAGCTTAAGTTCAGAAATAAAACTAAGGAGAACCACAGAAGAAATTATGAGCTAGAATGAAGGATGGGGAAGATAGAAATACCATACTTTGATGGTGCGACCAAAATGACAGCACAGGCGTGGGTATAAAAGATGGATACTTTTCTACAGCTTAACCCCATGAGAGAGATGGAAGCCATCAAGTTTTCCACCATGCACTTGGATGGCAAAGCTCGTGATTGGTGGTACCATGGATTGATCACCCTAGGCCACACTCAGATCATGGCATACACAGACTTCACTTAGAGGCTCATTGATCGTTTTGATCAGGGGGACCCAGAGCTGCATTTTAGGGAGCTCACATAGCTTAGACAGACAGGTGCACCAGAAGTATACATTGAAGAATTTCAGAGACTAGTAGTCATGGTGCAAGACATCTCACCAACCCGACTTATGATGTTATTTACTGAAGGTTTGATGGAACCCTTGAGGGGTTGGGTAAAGGATTCCAATCCCAACAATCTACATGATGCTATTTGGAGGACGAGGGACCTTGGACCAATGGCCAAACCAAAATTTATCCCTAGAACACTTCTTAACACTGGAGGGAGAGATCAAAGACCTCCTGTGAACCTGGGAGGGCGTGACCCAAGGGGGTTTGACAGGGGTTGTGGAAAAATAGATGACAACACCAGGAGGGAACTGAGGAGGAAGCAACTCTGCTTCACATGCAAAGAGCCATGGAACACATCACACAAGTGCATGGGACGTGGCCAGGTACACTACATAGAGGTCACTTAAGACAATGAGGAGGAGGAAGATTATGGTCAAATACAGAACATAGAGGCCAAAACCACAGAGGCAGCAGAAGAGGAGATTCTAGAATAGGACAATATGGCTAGGGGGAAGGCCACCTAGGAATCTATCAGTGGGGTTCCCAAATTCAACACCTTCAGGATGAGGGGAGTCTTGTAGGGGCAGACAATGTCTGTATTGATTGATGGGGGAGCCTCTCACAACATCATTGACGCAACATTACTGAAGAGGAGACATATACCCACAGTAGAATTTGAAGGGTTCAAGGTAGAAGTGGTAGGTGGTAGTACTATGCCCTGTGACCAATACATTCTAGGTATGAAGCTCACCTTGGGAAGGCATGAGCTAATACAGAAGTCTGTGTGATGGACCTTCCAGACACTAACATCATCCTAGGGGTATAGTGGCTCAGCACATTAGGGCCTATCACCACCAATTACAAGACCATGGAGATGTCTTTTGCAGAGGAAGGAGGATGCAAGGTAGTGATCAGATGCATGGCAGGTAACTCCTCTAGAGTGGTTACTGTTATCCATCAAAGTTTCACTGAGATGGACTTCCAGCGAGCCGCCAAAGTTTGAACATCACTTGTTCAAAATTCAGAGTTCAGAAGTTCAACCGGTCATAAAGACCACCCTGTTACTCTACATTTTCCATAAAAAATTGTAATAAGAGGTGTTTGCATGAGGAACTTGTAAAAGGTCTTAGCCACCTTAAGTCCTAAGCGTGAGTTATACTCTGGAGTGTTTTTTCACTTACTAATTATATTTTGTCGTTTTCAGGCGATTTACAATTTATGAGTTTTTTCACTCAATCCCTCCAGAGCTATAGTATATGCTCATGGTTAGGCTTGAGCATGGATATAAGCCTAGTGTATAATGTATATTACCATGCTAAACATCCTCCTAGAGTCTTATGGAAATGTATTAAGTCCCCCCTAGGATTTTTTAATTTTTTCAGCTAATTAAAAAATTGCCAGAATTCGGCAATTTTTAATTAAAAAATAAAGATACATTAAAAAAGTGGTATTTGGGCACCAAATAGGCCACGGGGATGCTCATTTTTGGACCTAGAGCACCCATGTTACCTAAGTACCCACTTATT
>SNQJ01S0038119.1:7930-32430 GCA_010110895.2 Picea sitchensis | reverse complement strand
CAAGATGTCCCTCTTCATCCATGGGGGGTAGTACTTCAATGGGCATGATGTGTTGGCCTATGGCTTTCTTAAGGAAGGAGACATGGAAGATGTTGTGTATTCTACTGCCCTGAGGAAGCTCTAGCTCATAAGCTACGACCCCTATCTTCCTGCTGACTCTGTAGGGTCCAAAGAAACGTGGTTGTAGCTTCTCTGCTCCACTTCTTTTTATGGAAGCCTGCATGTATGGTTGGAGCCTTAGATAGACTAAGTCACCATCCTCAAAAGTACGATCAACTCTGTGCTTGTCTGCTTGGACCTTTTGCTGGTTCTGTGCTCTCTGTAGATGATCCTTCAGCTCCCTGAGAATGTCTTGGCTCTGTTGTATCCAATCCTGCACCATGGGTTCCCGGCTGTCATCGAAAGCAATCTCCACAAAATATAAAGGATCATAGCTATACAAGGCCCTAAATGGTGACATGCCTATGGATGTGTGTTGGGTGGTGTTGTAGCAATACTCTCTCAAGTGCAACCATCTGGCCCATGCTTTCTGTTGCCTTGCCACATAATTTTTGAGGTAGCCTTCCACCCACTTGTTGACTATCTCAGTCTATCCATCCATCTGAGGATGATGGCTGGTACTAGGGGTTAAGGCCGTACCAACCAATCTGAATAACTCCTGCCAAAATGTACTCATGAACCTGCTATCCCTGTCAGTGACAATGGTCTTGGGTAAGCCATGCTACCTGAAAATCTCCCTAAAAAACAGTTTGGCCACCTGTGCTGCACTGAAGTCGGTAGCTATGGCGAATAAGTGTGCAAACTTCGTCAACCTGTCCACTACCACAAAAATACAGTCCTTACCTTGCGTCTTTGGAAACCCGATGATGAAATCCATGGATATACTTTCCCACTTATACTCTGGAATGGGTAAGGGTTGCAGTAGTCCTATTGGGTGCGTGTGCTCATCCTTGTTCTCCTGACATGTAGTACACTTTTTGACGTGCTTTATCACATCCTCCTTGAGTCCATTCCATGAGAACCTCTCCCTCACCTGCCTATACGTCTTGTTGATCCCCTAGTGCCCCGCCATAGGTGAATCGTGGTACGCCTGCAAAACCTTGGCCTTGAAGGCCGATCTACGAACCAAAAAGATTCGGTCCTTGTAGTAGATGAGGTCATTTATAACCCTGAAATTATCATCTTGTACCTGCCCATCCAATAGCTAACATGCGAACTGATCCTTTGCATACTCCATCACCAGATGGTCTTTCCAGTCAACTGACACACTTGTCATGACAAAGATGGATGGCCTCCTGGATAGTGCATCAACCACCACATTGTTCTTCGTTTTGACAAATTCAATGTCAATGTCGTGGGCCTGTATTCTGCTTACCCATTTTTGTTGTCTCTCATTCAAGTCCTTCTGCTCCAATAGGTATTTGAGACTGTTATGATCTGACTTGACCACAAACCATGCACCTACCAAGTATTGTTAGAATTTGGCTAGTGCATGCATGATAGCCAACATTTCTTTGTCATAAATTTTGTAGAGTAGCTCGGGACCCCTAAGTTTCCGACTCTCATAGGCAAGAGGATTCCCCTTCTGCATTAGTATGGCCCCTATCCCTTCTCCTGAGGCATCACACTCCAAGGTAAAAGGTAAGCTGAAATCTGGAAGAGCCAGGACTGGGCACGTACTCATTACCTTCTTCATATTTTCCATCATCATTTGAGCCTCCTCACTCCACTTGAAGGCTCCTTTCCTAGTCAAATCAGTCAAGGGTGCACACAACTGAGAAAATCCCTTGAAAAATTTCCTATAGTACGTGCACATGCCCAGAAATCCTCTCATTTCTGTGAGTGTTTTTGAAGTAGGCCACTCCATGGTGGCTTGTATTTTCTCCTGATGTACCTATACCTCCTTTTCTCCAATGATCTGCCCCAAGTAAAGCACCTCTGTCATTCCAAACTCACATTTGGATTCCTTAGTATATAGTGATTGTTCCTCCATGATTGTAAAAATCTGATCCACATGTCTGAGATGATCCTCGCATGTCTTGTTGTAAATGAGAAAGTCATCAAAAAATACCAGCAAATGCTTCCTCAACTGTCTGTTGTACACATGGTTCATACAAGATTGGAACGTAGCTGGGGTGTTGGTTAACCCAAAGGGCATCACCAAAAAATCATAGTGGTCATAATGACATCTGAAGGTTGTTTTTGAGATGTCCTCCTCCCTCATCTTGATATGATGATAGCCAGAACGAAGGTCGATCTTTGTGAAGTAGACTGCTCCATGCAACTCGTCTAGCAGTTCATCAATCCTTGGTATCGGGTACCTGTTTTTGATGGTATTTTTATTCAAGGTCCTGAAGTCAATGCACATCCTCATAGTGCCATCTTTCTTCTTCACCGGCACTACTGAAGAAGCAAAAGGGCTGGTGCTTGGTCTGATGTGCCCCATGTCCAAAAGTTCCTTGATGGCCTTCTTTATCTCATCTTTGTACTTCTTTGGATGTCTGTATGGTGTGGTAATGACTGGTTTGGCTCCTTCCTCTAGCTCGAGAATGTGCTCAAACCCCTTGTTCGGTGGTACCCCTGGGGGAATCGGTCCAAACACCTTGTGGTGCTTGTCAAGGATTTCTTTGATCCCTGGGGTGTAGTGAACCTTGCCCTGCTCATCCATATGTGTTGAAATCCTGCATTCTATTGCGTACACTACCTAGTCTCTTCGGAAGATGGCCTCTATCCTCTTGGTCGTGACCACCTTTGCAGCATTCCCTATCATGCCCTAGAGCACTATCTTTCGTCCACCTTCCTCTGTGAACGACATATCCATGGTCTTGTAGTTGGTGGTGATAGGTTCCAAGGATGATGTTGGTATCCGGAAGGTCCATAACATAGACATCCTATACCAGCTCATGCCTACCCAAGGTAAGCTTCATGCCAGGGATGTATTTGTCACAAGGCATAGTGCCTCCACCTGCTACCTCCACCTTGAACCCTTCAAACTCTACTATGGGTATGTGCCTCCTTTTCAACAATGTTGAATCAATGAAGTTATGAGAGGCTCCCCCATCAATCAGAACTGATACCTTCTGCCCCTGCAAGACCCCCCTCATCCAGAAGGTGTTATACTTGGGCACTCCACTGATAGATGCCAAGGTAGCCATACATTCATGTCCTATGATCTCTTCTTCTACTGCCTCAATAGTTTCAGCCTCAATGTTCTGTATCTATCCGATCTCCTCCTCCTCATTGTTAGAAGTGACCTCTATGTAGTGCACTTGACCACGACCCATGCATTTGTGTGCTGGGTTCCATGGTTCTTTGCAAGTGAAGCAAAGTTGCTTCCTCCTCAGCTCCCTCCTGGTCTTCTCATCCACTCTGCCACGACCCCTGTCAAAACCCCTTGGGTCACGTCCTCCTTGGTTCATTGGAGGCATTTGATCTCTTCCACCATTGTTAAGAGGTGGTCTGGGTATGAATTTTGGCTTAGTAGCTGGTCCCAGATCCCTTGTCTTCTAGATAGCCTCCTTTAGGTTGGTAGGCTTGAAATCCTTTACCCAACACTTCAAGGGTTCCATCAACCCCTCAGTGAAGAGCATCATGAGTCTGGTTGGAGAAATGTCTTGCATCATCACTTCCAACCTATGAAATTCTTCAATATACACCTCAGTCGTGCCAGTTTGATTGAGCCGTGTGAGCTCCCAGAAGTGTAGCTTAGGATCCCCTTGATCAAACCTATCAATGAGCCTCTGAGTAAATTCTGGGTAGGATACTATTTGATTGTGGCCTANGCCAGTTTGCTTGAGCTGTGTGAGCTCCCTAAAGTGTAGCTCAGGATCCCCTTGATCAAACCTATCAATGAGCCTCTGAGTAAATTCTGGGTAGGATACTATTTGATTATGGCCTAATGTGGTGAGTCCATGATACCACCAATCATGAGCCTTTCCATCCAAGTACATAGTGGGAAACTTGATGGCTTCCATCTCCCTCATGGGGTTAAGTTGCAAGTAGGTATCCAGCTTTTGCACCCATGCTTGTGCTATCATCTTGGTCATACCATCAAAGTACAAAATCTCTATCTTCCCTACTCTTCGTTCAAACTCAAAGATGCCCCTGTGGTTCGGCCTAGGCTTATTTATGAACTTGAGTTGGAAATACTGATCTAGGGACATCTGCTTTTGAATCGTCATATCCAAGCTATACTACTCCTTGGTACATCTCGCCATTTGTTCAACAAAATCATCCACCTGTTCTTATTTCCCTTGCTCATCTGTGAATGTGGGCATGTATGGCCTCGGGTTAGCCCTGCTACCCAAATGTCGGACTAGATGTTCATCTGTGAACGTGGGCATGTATGGCCTAGGGTTGACCCTGCTACCCATCTGCCCATTGGACGTGCCTCCTCCCCGACTTCCTTCGGATCTGGGAGCTTTCTCTGGGTTATATCTGATCTCACCATGGAATCCACCGGATCCACTAGCCACCTTATTCCCATACCTCTTAGGGTCCTTCCCTTGATGGGTCATTTGCATCAAAAGATTAGTTATCCGGGATTGGTTCTCGTCAATCTTCCTCAAATTCTCGTCAACCTTCTTCAAGGTTTCAGAGATTTCAGCCTATCCCCTTAAGTTGGTTTCTTGGTTCTCCTATAAATGGTGGACCAATTTGCCCTCTGTGAGATTTATGGTCTGCTGGAACTTGTCAAATTTGGCTATCAAGAAGGCCAAGCCTTGAGGCTCACGGTCACCCCCTGACCCTTCCATTTTGGCCTATGTTTCATTGCTTGGTTTCTTCCTTCTACCCATAAAGATTCCATTGTACCTCTGCATGTGTCGATCCCTCCATAGGTTTGGAGGATTAAATCTCTAATACCACTGTAATGATCCCAAGCCAATTTTTTGCTCTGAACCACTAACTTTCACTGACATGTTTGATGTGCAGGTGGTTATTGAAGTGTCCCAGTTATTTATACAATGTTTATACAAGATTCATCCAACATATGCAAGATCATAACATATTCAAGATATATAAAACACAAGCATAGATCTGACCTATAAGAAGCATGAATCAGATACAATAGAAAGAGAAGATCTGGAATAATCCTCAGATGGCCCCAATAGATAATAGATATGAGCTGCTACAAAATGCTCCCGCTAATGCAAAACAATTCCCCAAAGGTTGGATAAGAAATGAAGGTCAATACAAACAGATCTGAGCCGTGTGGATGCCAACTCCTCCAGCTGAAGATGCCACGCCCTAGTGAAATGTTGAAACTCTCAATAAATCGACCCTGATGAAGAAAGACTCCAAATGAGCCCAAACTCTGCCAACTGATAGATCAGGGTACTAGGATCTTCCTCCTGAAGTCTCAAGCCGAAATGCTAAAGCCAACCCCTCCAAATACTGAATCTCCTAATGAAGTTGTGCCCTCCTGGATCACTGGAACCCTAGATAATTTGGCCCTGATGAAGAAGGCCTCCAAATGCTCTAAAACTCACAAGGAATGTAGAATGAGCTATGGAAACCCCATGGGAGAAGTTTCAGATCTAGATTCTAGGTAGATCTCCCTAGATCTGAGAAACATTGAATCACAGGACATCCTCCTAGCCTCCAAGTCATCCCAAACTATAGTTGAAAATCTGATGAAGATAACTCTCCAAGGAAACCCTCAAAATGATGGTTGAGCACCTGTGAGTAAAACCCAAGTGTTGGAATGCCCAATGTCCCTCCTGATCAGCTGGATCGAACTCTTCTTAAGATGATGATGCGCCCTTTCTGGTAACTCCTGAACAGTACGACCCTGTCACTTCTATGAAGCTATTGGTGGATACGTGATGAGTGTAGAATGGTATGGGTGGAGTCTTTCATCCCCGAGACCAAGCTTTGGAACAAGGTGAGTGGATCTTTCACCAGTAAGTTTCTCACAAGGGTTTGTAGAAGCAAAACCCCCAAACTGTATGCTCAAGAGCAATAACAAGAAAATACCAAAATCCAGAATGCCTCATACATGCACCCCAACCTTCTATTTATACTTTTTCTTCTACTTCTCTATTGAGTTAGATTAACTCCCAGGGTTAACTCTTCCAGCTCTTCTATTCTTCCATTGATTTATCTTTTACTCCTTCCTTATCTTTTTCCTCAAGTCAACTTAAGAATATAACCTTAGTCTAGTTGACCTTTCCCCTTAGTGTGAGACTATGGCCTAGTGGGGATGCCTAAGACACTAAGTCTCTTCATTACCTCTTTATCAAGAGGTGGGGGACATTACATGTGCTAGGGTAGGGTGCACTTCCCTAGATGTTTTTTAGTCAGAAATTCCCTTCCAATAAAAAACCATAATTTAAAAAAAAAAATGAGGTGCGCTCCTCACTTATAAATACTAGTTTAGGAGGTGCTAGGGTTATGTCTCTTCATCAAGTAGGGTAAACTTCTACCAATAGTGGTTAAAACCACTTTATTAAACCCCATGGGACGAATGAACAAACACCACCTTATAACTATGGTTTGGCCAATTCACAAAAGTGGATTTGGTCTTATACAAGACCCGACATGATCAATCCACAAAAGGGGATTTGATCTCTAAGATAATAACTCAATTATAATTAGAATATTCTTCAAAGTTACAATATTTCAACAAGATATGCTCAATATGTTTGCTACATACTTCCCGTGTCCCAAAAAGATATGACCCTCCTCCTGCCAAACCTCCATACCCATGAAATAGTGCATCAATCCGATGATTATCATATCAAACTCTGATGCAAGACTCAAAGTGCACTCAACTATGAGATGCTCCGCTCCCGTGATGAACAAGCCATCTGCATACAGACTGATAATAAGTGTGTCCTCACCTCGAATGATATAGTAGAGGTTAGTATATTCCTTAATTTTCTCAAACCCCATCTGAAGAAAATAAGTGTCTATCTATGAATACCAAGCTCTGGGAGCTTTCTTCAGACCATACAATGCCCTTCTTAGAAGGCACATGTGATAATATCTCTCCAACACCTCAAACCCCTGTGACTACTGTATGTACACCTCCTCCTCAATAAATCCATTCATAAATGTAGTCTTTACATCCATTTGATGTAACCTCCAACCCATTTCTACCACTATGGAAATAATTCTCCGAATAGATGTGTATCTCACAACTGGTGCGAGCGTCTCATCATAGTCAACTCCCTCTATCTGAGAGAATCCTCTCGCCACAAAACAGGCCTTTCTTTTCTCTATGCTGCCATCTGCAACATAGTTAGTCTTGTACAACCATATGGAAGTCACAACTGACTTCCCCATTGGCCTCGACACCACCGCCTATACATCATTGTGCATGATAGAGTCATACTCTAGCATGGTACAGTCATACTCCTCTAGCATGGCCTCTCTTCTTTCGATGTAAAACCCATATAATCATTCTTATTGTAAATACAACTGAAGCCCTCTCTTTACCAATTCTGATCACTTTTAAGCATTGTTTTTTAAAATATATTACATTGCATGTTTAATATATATCATGAATTTTTTATTATCTTTGAAAGATCTCTTATAAGTTTTTTGGATTTTGATTTTGTTGGGTTCAGTGGGTATGCACATGTATGTTCATTTTCTCATGGTGGAACTCAGCCATACAACCTTGAGTTAGGGTTTGCGATAGGTCTGTGAGTGTCCATGTTTTATGATACAAATTCTAGTGGGATATTAATAGATATTGGTCAACCTTTACGGATGGAATACTGTTAGAATATAGAAGATGGTGTGCTCATTTTACCATTGACTATAACCTCGTCACCCAACCACAACCCAAAGCCTCCCTCCGAGCACCTTAACCTTGACTGGGAATTCTTTTGCAAGCAAAACCTAGGCTAGATAGCCAAACAAAGAGCAGTGCATCAATCCCCAAGGATAGCACATCACAAAAGACTAATCAGATGTTCCAAACCCTAGCCAAGAAATATTCAATCCAAAACTAAGATCTTGCTACTGTTGCAGCCGCACCATCTCTTCCTCCAAACCTGCACACAAGACTGCAATTGCAGTGTGCACCAAACTGCAAAACTACAATTCTGAGATGTGACAAATGAGAACTAGCACCCTGTATTTATAGTAATCCTGCCAGTTTGCTGGGGCCGACTTCTCCTTCTGGGTATGTGTCTGTTCAGTATATTATTATTAATTCTGGCCGACTTCTTCTCTTGGAAGCTAATAGCCTAATATAAATTATCTTCTTGAGCCGACAAGGCTTCTAGGGTTATTAGCCATTTCATTAGGGTTTCTCTTGCTTCCCGGAGTCTTCTATTCTCGTCAGGTTCACACGTGGAGGTAAATACCTCTCGTAGCTACCATATTATTAACAAAGACTACATGCTATGCCTCTTTTAGGCAGTGTTTTTAGAACCTGATATCTAGTTAGTGGGTGTCGTGGCTTGAGTCCATTACAAAGATGAAATTAGTTATAGTCTCACCAGTCCCAAATAGCCTAGGTGATACATATACCTTAGATGCAGTGGGCGTAAGTGAAGGGTAGGGGTATACATGGTTTAATTTGTCTCATTTTCTGTTGCATAATTATGTGACTTATTTTCTACTGCATAATTATATAACGTGTGTTTTTAAAAATTTGAGGTAATGTAGGTAAAGGAAGGTGGAGGAGATGATGAATATTTGTGTGAAAATGGTAGAGAGTGAGTAATTAGTCATTTTCATTTCAAATACAATTGATTTCTCTTTAACATTTTTATAATGTATTACAGTCTAGTTTTTAATGTTTCTCATGAGATTTTTGTTGTCTTTTACAAATTGCTCACAATATTTTTTTTGTTTTGTTGGATTCAATGGGTGGGGAAATCAAGGGAGTTCTAGATAGCCCAACTGATGCAAATTTCGAAGGTGAATTAGGCACAAGTATGTATGGTTTAATCTATCTCATTTTCTTCTACTTAATTATATAGTGTGTGTTTTTTAAAATTTCAAGGTAATGTAAGTAAAGAAAGGTGGAGGAGTTGTTAAATAATCTTTGAGTGGGAGGGGCAGAGAGTGAGTCCTCTCTCGTTGCAAATCCTATGTAATTATTCTCATTTTGAATACAATTAATCTCTTTAGGGTTTTATTATTTTTGTCATATCTTTAGTATTTTTGTAATATGTTACAGTTTATGTTTATTATTTCTGATGATATTTTTGTTCCCTTTTAAAGATTTTTTTTATTTTTATTTTGTTGGGTTTAATGAGTGGTGAAATCAAGGTAGGTGTATTGAAGGATAATGTGTGTTTCATTTAACTCATTTTCTGCTATATAATGTGTGTTTTTAAAATTTAAAGGTAATGCAGGGAAAGGATGGTGGAGGTAAGTGGAGCGTTGTTGAATATCTATATGTGACAAGGGCAAAGGGTGGGTCCTTTTTGGTGTAAAACCCATGAAATTCTCTTCATTTCAATTACAATTGTTCTCCTCCCTATCTATTTACATTTTAAGAGTTTTGGTCTTGGCATAAGATGTACTTCAACAAACAATATCTGGTTTCTATTTAATATATTTTTTATAACAATTTATGTTTATTATTTCTCAGGAGATTTTTGGTGTTTTTTAAAGAGTTTTCATAAGATATTTTGGTTTTGTTTTTGTTCCGTTCAGTGGGAGGGGACACTAAGGCAAGCCCAAATAGTATAGTTGATGTTGATTCCAAAGGTGTTGTGGGAATAAGGGAAGGCTAAGGAGAAGGTATGTATGGTTGATTTAACTTAGTTTGCTACATAATTATATAATGTGTGTTTTAAAAACAATTAGAGGAAATGTACGTAAAGGTAGGTGGAGTGTTGTTGAGTATTTGTGCGTGAGAGGTGCACATGGTTTTTGTGAGAGGAGCATATGGTGAGTCTTTTTTGGGTGCTAAACCCATGTGATCTTCATTTTTTAAGATACAATTGTTATCTTCTCTCCTTAAGATTCTGTAATATCATGATCTTTTGGAATCTCATCATCAGGAGTAACTGTAACTTCCCTCACTGGTTCTACAACTATGGAAGCTATAGGTTCTTCTTCATATACTTCTTCAAGATGACATCTCCTTAATTTCTTGAGTGTTTCATCTTCATCAAAGGTTACATCTCTGTTGATCTCAATATGATGGTAACTTGGTATGTAAATTCTGAAGGCATTAGAGACCTCATAGTATCCAAAAAATATTCCTTCTTTCCTAAATGATCCAACTTAGTTCTCGTTTCTTTCGGAATGTGTACAAACACTGGACAACCAAATATCTTGAGATGGCTTACTTCTGGCTTCTTTTCAAAGAACATTTCTTTAGGGGTTTTGAATCTAAGTGCACTATTGGATAATTTGTATTGGAAATAAACTGTTGTTCTTGCTACTTCAGCCCATAAGTGCATTGAAATATCTTGATCGTGGATCATAGTCTTCACTACTTCCATTATTGTTCTATTATTTCTTTTTGCTACACCATTTTTCTGAGGATTATAGGAAGTGGTGAGCTCCCTCTTAATTGCGACATCTTTGCAAAAATTTACAAATTCGTTTGAGGTGTAATCTCCTCCATTATCTGACCTGAGTATCTTGATTTTTCTTTCGGAGAGATTTTCTATCAAGGCTTTCAATTCCTTGAATTTTCCAAATATTTCATCATTTGATTTCAAGAAATAAACCCAAGTCTTGTGAGAATAATCATCAATAAATGACACATAGTATACATACCCACTAAGAGAGGTTGATGGCATTGGACCGCATACATCTGAGTGGATGAGCTCCAAGATTCCTTCTGCTTTACTGTCGCGCTTTGGGAAAGGATTCTTTATGTTCTTTCCTTGTGCACATCCCTTTCACACACCTCCATGATCAACCTTGAATTCTAGTATACCTATAACTACCTTGATTACATATGGTAAGGCTTTGTAGCTGATGTGAGTTAGTCTTCCATGCCAAATTTCACAAGGATTCTCAGTGTGTAATGATCTCAAGCCAATTTTTTTTCTTGGAATCACTAACTAACCATTGATTTTATTATTATTTGTTGTGTATGCAGGTTGGCCATGAGCATTTCAGCCTTAGGTTTATTCATTCATTCAGCCACAAATTTATATAAGCATCATTGTCATCACATGAAGATCATCAACACTACACAAGATAGGAGCCACAAGCAAATAGCTGAACTTTATTATAAGAAAGCAAGCACCTGATACAATAAAGAAGTAGATCTAGAATAGATGGCTTCAAGACAATAATAAAGTTGCATACAAAATGCTCCCGGAGATACAAATCAATCCTCCCAAAGGTTGCAATAAAAGATGAACGCTCAACTGCAAAACCAGGGTTTCAGCCTAACCCTCAAGCAACTGGTACGGCCCTGTTGACGATTGGTATGGCCATCTGAAGACAAAGACACCAAGGGTTCGGCCCTCCTGACGATGAAGACCTACAAATGCTGCCAAACTCTCCTCAATGATAGATCAAGATGATGGAAACCTCCTCCTGAAGTATGGAACTCAAACACTAAAGCTTCCTCCTCAAACTGCAGAAACCATAGGATGGTACGGCCCTCCTGAAACCCTGAATATGCCCAATAGTACGACCCAGCTGAATGTGGGTTCTAAATCATTTGAAACTCTCCTGGATGATAGATCGAGCAACCACAAGCACTTGAGAGAAGTTTCAAGGCCAGATCTAGCCTATGGCCTTCTAGATATGAGAAATACTGAACCACCAAGTCGTACCCTTACTCCTGAAATTGTCCCAACTTGCGATAACTCCTCCAAGAATCCCTCATACTAATGAGAAAGGGATTGCAAGAAAAATCCTAATGTTGGAAACCTCTCAATCTTTTTCAAGGTGCTTGATCTAGCTCTTCCTCAACAAATGGTGTGCCCCTGCAAGAAAACTCTAGCTAGTACAGCCTTGTTGATCCAACTAGTACGGCCCTGCTAGTCCTCCTGAATAGATGATGGTTGTAGAATGGTGTGGGTGGAGTATTTCATCCTCGAGACCAAGCTTGGAGCTAGGTGAGTGGAATCTTTCACCATTGAGTTGCTCACTAGGGTTTGTAATATCAAAACCCTCAAAACTGTATGCTCAAGAGCTTCAACAAGCAAAATACCAAAATCCAGAATGAATGAGAGGTGTTCCCTAGCCTTCTCATTATACTTTTCTTCTATTTCCCTGTTGAGTTAACTTAACCCCTAGGGTTAACTCCTAACTCAAACTCTAGTGCTTCTATTTCTTCATTGAGTTATCTTTTAACTCATTTTACCTTTTTATTAAGTCAACTTAAGAATATAACCTTAGTTTGGTTGAATTTTCCCCTCAGTGTGAGACTATGGCCTAGTGGGGATGCCTAGGCCACTAAGTCTTCTCAGACCTCTTCCTCAAGAGGTGGGGGACATTACAGTCTCCCCTGCTAGAAATTGGTTTCCCTCGAGCAATTCCAAACCTGTTTCCTGCACCACTTGTTCATTCTCCCATGTGGCATCCTCAATGGGTAGATCCTTCCATCTGATCAGGTACTCTTTGATGCTTCTTTTCCTAAGCCTCTTCTCTTGAACCTCTAGTATCTCCTCCATAATCAAAACTAGTTGCCCCTCTTCGTCCATGGGAGGTATTACCTCAATAGGTGTGATGTGTTGGCCAATGGCCCTCTTTAGGTAGGACACATGGAAGACATTGTGTATCCTGCTACCCTATGGAAGCTCCAGCTCGTAAGCTACGACCCCTATCTTCCTGTTGATCATGTAGGGCCCAAAGAAACGTGGTTGTAGCTTCTCTGATCCACTTCTTTTTATAGAATCATGCATATATGGTTGGAGCCTTAGGTAGACTAAGTCACCAACCTCAAAAGTATGATCAACCCTGTGCTTGTCCGCTTGGAATTTCTATTGGTTCTGTGCTCTTTGTAGATGATCCTTCAACTCTCTGAGAATGTCTTGGCTCTGCTGTACCCAATATTGTAGCATTGGTGCCCTGCTGTCACCAAAAGAAATCTCTACAAAATATAGTGGATCATAGTTGTATAAGGCCCTCAATGGTGTCATGCCTATGGACATGTGTTGGGCGGTGTTGTAGCAGTACTCTCCCAAGTGTAGCCATCTGACCCATGCTTTCTGCTGCCCTGCTACATAATTCTTGGGGTAGCCTTCTACCCACTTGTTGACTATCTTGGTTTATCCATCCGTCTGCAGGTGATATCTAGTACTAGGGTTCAAGGTCGTACCAACCAATCTGAACAACTCCTACCAAAATGTACTCATGAACTTGTTGTCCTTGTCACTGACAATGGTCTTGGGTAGGTTGTGCAACCTGAAAATCTCCCTGAAGAACAATTCAGCCACCTGTGTTGCACTGAAGTATGTGGCTATGGAGAAGAAGTGTGCAAACTTCATCAACCTGTCAACCACTACAAAAATTCAGTCCTTCCCCTGCGTCCTTGCAAACCCGGTGATGAAATACATGGATATGCTTTCCCACTTGTGCTCTGGAATGGGTAAGTGTTGCAGTAGTCCTGTTGGGTGAGTGTGCTCATCTTTGTTTTCCTGGCATGTAGTACACTCCTTGACATGCTTTATTACATCCTCCTTGAGGCCCTTCCATGAGAACCTCTCTCTTACATGTTTGTACGTCTTACTAATCCCTTGATGCCCTGCCATTGGTCAGTCATGACATGCCTGCAACACCTTGGCCTTGAAGGCCGATCCAAGGACCAAAAATATTCAGCCCTTGTAATAGATGAGGTCATTGATAATCTTGAAGTTATCATCCTATACCTGTCCATCCAATAGTTGACAAGCAAACTGATCCTTTGCATACTCCATCACCAAGTGGTCCTTCCAGTCAATTGATACACCTGTCATGGAAAAAATGGATGTCCTCCTAGACAATGCATCAGCCACCACGTTGTTCTTCTCTTTGACAAATTCAATGGCAAAGTCATAGGCTTGTATTCTACTTACCCATTTCTGTTGCCTTTCATTTAAGTCCTTCTAGTCCAATAGGTATTTAAGACTGTTATGATCTGATTTGACCACAAACCGTGCACCTACCAAATATTGCCGGAATTTGGCTAGTGCGTGCATGATAGCCAGCATTTCTTTGTCATAAATGTTGTAGAGTAGCTCAGGACCCCTGAGTTTTTGGCTATCATAGGCAAGAGGGTGTCTATTCTGCATCAGTATGACCCATATGCCTTCTCCTGAGGAATCACACTCCAAGTTGAAAGGTAGGCCGAAATCTGGAAGAGCTAGTACTAGGCACGTGCTCATCCCCTTTTTCATTTTATCCATGGTAATTTGAGCTTTTCACTCCATTTGAAGGATCCCTTATTCATCAAATCATTCAAGGGTGTACACAGCTGAGAAAACCCTTTGAAAAATTTATTGTAGTAAGTGCACATGTCTAGAAATCCCCTTAGCTCTGTGAGTGTCTTAGGGGTAGGCCACTCCATAATGGCTTTAATTTTCTCCTGATGCACCTGTACCCCCTTTGATCCGATGATGTGTCCCAAGTAAATAACTTCTGTCATTCCAAACTCACATTTGGACTTTTTAGCATACAATGATTGTTCCTCTATTATAAACAGAATCTGGTCCACATGTCGAAGGTGTTCCTCCCACGTCTTGTTGTAAATGAGCAAGTCAACAAAAAATACTAACAAGTGCTTCCTCAATTGTTTGTTGAACACATGGTTCTTGCAAGATTGGAACATAGTTGGGGCATTGGTTAACTTGAAGGGCATCACCAAGAACTCATAATGGTTGTAATGACACCTACAAGTTGTTTTTGAAATGTCCTCCTCCCTCATCTTGATTTGATGGTAGCCAGAACGAAGGTCAATCTTTGTGAAATTGACAGATCCATGTAGTTTGTCTAGCAACTCATCAATCCTGGGTATAGGGTACCTATTTTTGATTGTCTTTTTATTCAAGGCCTGGAAGTCCATGCATATCCGCATCGTCCCATCTTTCTTCTTGACCAACACTACTAAAGAAGCAAAAGGGCTAGAGCTCAACCAGATGTGTCCCATGTCCAGAAGTTCTTTGATGGATTTCTCTATCTTGTCTTTATACTTCTTTGGATGAGTATATGGTGTGGTGATGACTGGCTTAGTCCCCGCTTCCAACTCAGTGATTTTCTCAAACCCCCTGTCTAGTGGCACCCCTGGAGGAATCAATCCAAGCACTTTGTGGTGATTGTCAAGGATCTCTTGGATCTCTGGGGTGTAGTGAAACTTCCCCTGCTCATCCACACGTGCCAAAATCCTACATTCAACTGCATATACAATCTCCTCTCTCCTGAATATGGCTTCCATCCTCTTGGTCGTAACTATCTTGGAAGAATTACATGTCATGCCTCTGAGCACTACCTTTCGTCCACCCTCTGTTGTAAAAAACATGTCCATGGTCTTGTAATTGGTGGTGATAGGCCCCAATGTGTTGAGCCACTGAACTCCAAGGATGATGTTAGTGTTCGGAAGGTCCATCACATACACGTCCTGTACTAACTCATGCCTACCCAATGTAAGCCTCATACCTGGAATGTACCTGTCACAAGGCATATTGCTTCCAGCTACTACCTCCACCTTGAACCCTTCAAATCCTAACATGGGTATATGCCTCCTCTTCAACAGTGCTGAGTCAATGAAGTTGTGAGAGGATCCCCCATCAATCAACACTGATACCTTCTGCCCCTAGAAGACTCCTCTCATCCTGAAGGTGTTGAATTTGGGTACCCCGCTGATAGATGCCAAGGTGGATTTCCCCTTAGCCGTATTGTCCTATTCTGTGACCACCTCCTCTGTTGTATATGTGGTCTCGGCCTCCATGTTCTGAAGTTGGCCATAATCTTCCTCCTCCTCATTGCCTGAGGTCACCTCTATGTAGTGCACTTGGCCACAGCCCATGCACTTGTGTGATGGGTTCCATGGTTCCTTGCACATGAAGTAGAGTTGCTTCCTTCTCAGTTCCCTCCTGGTGTTATCATCCATTCTGCCATGACCCTTGTCAACCCCTCTTGGTTCACGTCCCCCTTGGTTCATTAGAGGTATCTGGTCTCTTCCTCCGGTGTTAAGAGATGGCCTAGGTACAAACTTTGGTTTGGCAGCTGGTCCTAGGTCCCTTGTCCTCCAAATAGCATTGTGTAGGTTGGCAGGCTTAAAATCCTTTACCCAACCCTTCAAGGGTTCCATCAACCCCTCAATGAAGAGCATCATGAGCCTGGTTGGTGATATATCCTGCACCATGAATGCTAGCCTCTTAAATTCCTCAATGTACGCCTCGGCTACCCCTATTTGCTTGAGCTGTGTGAGCTCCCGAAAAGGTAGTTCAGGATCCCCCTGATCAAATCTGTCAATCTGTCTTGGGTGAATTATGTGTAAGTCACTATCTAGTTGTGGCCTAGGGTGGTGAGTCCATGATAACACTAGTCATGAGCCTTGCCATCCAAATTCATAGTGCCAAATTTTATGTCCTCCATCTCCCTCATGGGATTAAGCTGCTTTGTACCCATGTCTGGGTTGTCATCTTAGTCGTACCATCAAAGTATGGGATTTCTATCTTCCCTACTCTTTGTTCAAACTCAAAACTGCTCCTATGGTTCGGCCTGGGATTTTTTCTAAACTTGAGTTGGCAATATTGATCCAGGGACATCTTCCTCTGAATGATCATATCCAAGCCATAGTACTCCCTAGTACACTGGGCCATCTGCTCAACAAAGTCATCCACCTGCTCATGTTGTACTTGTTCATCTGTGAATGTGGGCAAGAATGGTCTAGGGTTCGTCTTGCTCCCCATCTGTCCATGTGATGTACCCCCTCCATGGCTTCCTTCGTACTTGGGAGCCCTTTCTGGATTATACCTGACTTCCCCATGGGATCCACGAGCCTCTTTGTTTCCATACGTCTTAGGGTCTTTCCCCTGATGAGTCATCTTCATCAATAGCTTAGTTATCTGAGTTTGCTTCTCATCAATATTCCTTAGATTCCCATCTACCTTCTTCAAGGTATCAGTGATTTCGGCTTGCCCCTTTTGGTTTGTCTCTTGACTTTCCTGTAAATGGTGGACCATGTTACCTTCTGTAAGGTTTATGGTTTGATGGAAATTGTTGAATTCGGCTACCAAGAAAGCCAACCCTTATGGCTCATGGTCATCTCCTGATCCCTCCATCTCAGCTTCTGTTTCACTAGCCAACTTATTCCTTCTACCCATAAAGATGCCACTGTACCTTTGCATGCGCTAATCCTCATAGGTTTGGAGGATCAAAGCTCTGATACCGCTGTAATGATCCCAAGCCAATTTTTTTGCTTGGAATCACTAACTAACCATTGATTTGATTATTATTTGTTGTGTATGCAGGTTGTCCATGAACATTTTGGCCTTAGGTTTATTCAGTTATTCAGCCACAGATTTATAAAAGCATCATTGTCATCACATGAAGATCATCAACACTACACAAGATAGGAACCACAAGAAAATAGTTGAACTTTATTATAAGAAAGAAAGCACCTGATACAATAGAGAAGTAGATCTAGAATAGATGGCTTCAAGACAATAATAGAGCTACATACAAAATGCTCCCAGAGATACAAGTAAGGCCTCCCAAAGGCTGTAATAGAAGATGAACGCTCAACTGCAAAACCATGGTTTCAGCCTAACCCTCAAGCAACTGGTACGGCTTGTTGAAGACAAAGAAACCAAGGGTTCAACCCTCCTGATGATGAAGACTTGAAAATGCTACCAAACTCTCCTCAATGATAGATCAAGACGATGGAAACCTCCTCCTGAAGTATGGAAATCAAACACTGAAGCTTTCTCCTCAAACTGCAAAAACCCTAGGATGGTACGACCCTCCTAAAACCCTGTATATGGCCAATAGTACGACCCAGCTGAATGTGGGTTCTGAATCATCTAAAACTCTCCCGGATGATAGATTGGGCAACCACAAGCACTTGAGAGAAGTTTCTAGGCCAGCTATAGCCTGTGGCCTTCTATATCTAAGAAATACTGAACCACCAATCCATACCCTTACTCCTAAAATTGTCCCAACCTGCAGAGAGATGATAGGGACGTGATAACTCCTCCAAGAAGCCCTCAAAATTATGAGCAAGGGCTTGCAAGAAAAACCCTAATGCTGGAAACCTCTCAAGCTTCTTCAAGGTGTTGGATCTAGCTCTTCCTCAACAAATGGTGCGCCCCTGGAAGAAAACCCTAGCTGGTATGACCCTGATGATCCAATTGGTACGGCCCTGCTAGTCCTCTTGAATAGATGATGGCTGTAGAACGGTGTGGGTGGAGTATTTCATCCCCGAGACCAATCTTGGAGTTAGGTGAATGGAATCTTTCACCATTGAGATGATCACTAGGGTTTCTTATATAAAAACCCTCAAAAATGTATGCTCAAGAGCATCAACAAGAAAAATACCAAAATCCAAAATGGATGAGAGGTGCACCCTAGCCTTCTCTTTATACTTTTCTTATGTTTCCATGTTGAGTTAAATTAACCCCTAGGGTTAACTCCTAACTCAAACTACAACGCTTATATTTCTTCATTGAGTTATGTTTTAACTCCCTTTACCTTTTTGTTAAGTCAACTTAAGAATATAACCTTAGTTTGGTTGAATTTTCCCCTTAGTGTGAGACTACGGCCTCGTGGGGATGCCTAGGCCACTAAGTCTTCTCAAACCTCTTCATCAAGAGGTGGGGGACATTACACAGTGGAGTGAGTCAAGGGTGTATCTAAGTGACCTTTTAACTTATACAAGCCACCTTCTTCTATTCCAATGACAATTGCATCTTCTATGGGATTTCCTTTAAGCCACATAAGAACTTCACCATCTATGAATGCAACTCTGAAACCTTTCTTATCTAAAGATGAGACAGAAAGTAAGTTCTTTGTCAAACCTGCTACATATAGTACATCCTTCATTCTCATGGAGGTCCTTGAATCAAGTTTGTAGGTGGATTCTCCCACTCCTTTTATAGGGTACTGATAATTATATCCACATGTAACTTTTTGGGGAAAGTTCTTTTCTGTAAGGCTAGAGAGAATGTCTCTCTAGCTTGTCATGTGCTTAGAGGCACCACTGTCGATGAGCCAAGTATCCTCTCCAGGTGTCACAGATCCTAAGAGGGTGGAAAATAAAACATAATCTTCAATCTCTTATTTAGTCAACTTCGCGGGTGGCTCATCATCTTCAATTGCATGGGTATGATGTCATTTGTCATTTCTCTTCTTGTATTCTTATGATATTTCTGGAATCTCCTTGGAGGGTGAGATTTTTTATGGAAGTGGGTGAATCTCTTTGGGGATTCAGATTCCTTATGGAGTTGGTTCTCCTTTTGGAAGTGAGACCTTTTCTTTCCTTCTTTAGCATGAGCAACTAGGGCTTGGTCTTCATCCCTTAATAGTACTACTTCTCAATTGGCTACTCTTGCTTCTTCTTGAACACATTCTTCCAAAGATTGTCAAATTGGAGTTTCTCCTTTCTTGCACAGATGGTTTGGATGAAGGCATACCAAGGTTTTTGTGAGACCATTAAGAGTTTTAATGATGAGTTCATTTTCATCCAAGTTGTCTCCAATTTCTTCTAGCTGTTATTTGAAATGAGTAGCCCTAGAGAAATTGTCTTGAACTATTTCTCCGTTCTACATCTTTGTATTCTTGAGTTGGGTTCTCAAGTTCATCTTCCGATTGATTTTATTTCCTTCATCCATTTTGGTTAGGGCATCAAACATCTCTTTTGGAGTATTCTTAGAAGACACTTGAGGGTTCAAGTGATCTTTAATAAAGTCTACAATGATCCTTTTGGCCCTAATAATATTCTTTTTGTACTTTTCTTTGGCTGTATCTTCTTCAGGTTCATGTACATTTTATTTTATTAATTTTGCAAGGTCATTCTCTTCAAGAATGAGTGAAATCCTATAATTCCAGGCACAAAAGTTTTCCACACCTTCTAACTTGTCAACAAGCTTGGTGCTTGCAGACATCTTGACTTGGAGCTAGGAAAATGACTACAAAATGAAAGTGCTCAGAAAGTGAATCTGAACTTACCAGAAGAAGTGTTGGGCTGAGGTGAGTAGGCTAGAGCTAACTGTTTTAAAAAATTCCTAGTTTTACCCCTTGAAACTGAACCTGTGCAAATCTAGACTGATACTTTTGGTATTGGTTTCTTGGTTTTTTGGTACCAGTAAAAACTAGGGTTTGACTTTCCGGAGGCTCTGGCCATTGAAAAGGTGTGCTCAAGTTGCCAAGTTATGTGCTAGGGTAGGGCACACTTTCCTAGATGGTTTTTAGTCAGAAATCCCCTTCCAATAAAAAACCATAATTTTCTTATATGACAACATTAACGTTTTTGGTTATCTAGTGAAAGGTGCTCTATTCAGTCAAGCTCTGATACCATGTTAAATTTAGAGTTGTTATTAAGTTCTTTTCAATTTATTAGAGCATAACAATGATCACTGAAAGAAACACAATCACAAGGTACATAACATTTTATTTTGGGAAAGCCTCATGTGAGAGAAAACCCAACAAAAACTTTCGCAATAATAGATTGCCAATACAATGCGAAGACTAAAGACCAAAATCACCAAGAAAAGACTAGGACTGAGCATGCACCTCTCTCTCCTTCTTCTTGCAACTGCAACTACCTTCAAAAGATGTGCACTAGAAGTGAGTGTGAGTGACTGAACAAATGATGCACCCTCCTCACTTATAAATACTAGTTGAGGAGGCACTAGGGTTATGTCTCTTCATCAAGTAGGGCCGACTTCCACCAATAGTGGTTAAAACCACTTTATTAAAACCCAAGGGATGACTTTGCAAACACCACCTTATAACTATGGTTTGACCAATCCACAAAAGGTGATTTGGTCTTATACAAGACCCGACATGATCAATCCAAAAAAGGGGATTTGATCTATAATATAATAACTTAATTATAATTATAATATCCTCCAAAGTTACAATATTTCAACAAAATATTCTCAAGATGTATGTTTCATACTTCCCTTGTCCCAAAAAGATATGACCTTCCTCCTGCCAAACCTCCATGCCCAAGAAATAGTGCATCAATCTGATGACTGTCATCTCAAACTCTGATGCAAGAATCAACGTGCACTCAACTACGAGATGCTCTGCTCCTGTGATGAACAAGCCAAATAGATGCAGTATGATAATAAGCGTGTCCTCACCTCGAATGATATAGTAGAGGTTAGATCTGCCTTTCTTTTCTCAAACCCCATCTGAAGGAAATAAGCATCTATCTCTGAATACCAAGCTCTAGGAGATTTCTTCACACCATACAATGCATTTCTCGGAAGGCACACATGATAATCTCTCTCCAACACCTCAACCCCCTGCAACTACTATATGTACACCTCCTCCTCAATAAATCCATTCAAAAATGCAGTCTTTACATCCATTTGATGTATCCTCCAACCAATTTCTACTGCTATGGAAATAATTCTCCGAATATAGGTGTATCTTACAACTGGTGCGAACATCTCATCATAGTCAACTCCATCTATCTGAGAGAATCCTCTTGCCACAAAACGGGCCTTGTGTTTCTCTATGCTGCCATATGCAACATACTTAGTCTTGTACAACCATCTGGAATTCACAACTGACTTCCCCATTGGCCTCGACACCACCTCCCATACATCATTGTGCATCATAGAGTCATACTCCTCTAGCATGGCCTCTCTTCTTTCGGTGTAAAACCCATATAATCATTCTTATTGTAAATACAACTAAATCCCTCTCTTTACCGATTTTGATCACTTTTAAGCATTTTCTTAAAAAATATATTACAATGCATGTTTAACATATGTCACGATTTTTTTGTTATCTTTGAAAGATCTCTTATCAGTTTTTTTGGATTTTGATTTTGTTGGGTTCAATGGGTATGCACATGTACGTTCATTTTCTCGTGGTGGAACTCGGCCATACAACCTCAAGTTAGGGTGTGTGACTGGTCTATGGGTGTCCATGTTTTATGATACAAATGCTAGCGAGCTATTAGTAGAGATTTGTCAGCCTTTAAAGATGCAAGACCAGACACTATGCGTATGTTAGGAACTGTCTTTGGAATGTGATATCTAGTTAGTGGGTGTCATGGCTTGAGTTCATTACCACGATGACATGGGTTATAGTCTCGGCAATCCCAAATTGCCCAGCTGATACCGATACCTTATATGCAATGGGCATACGTGAAGGGTACGGGTATGCATGGTTTAATTTGACTCATTTTCTGCTACATAATTATATAACGTGTGTTTTAAAAAAAATGAGGTAATGAAGGTAAAGGAAGGTGGAGGAGATGTTGAATATTTGTGTGAAAATGGTAGAGAGTGAGTAATTAGTCACTTTCATTTCAAATACAATTGATTTCTCTTTAACATTTTTATAATGTATTACAGTCTGGTTTTTAATGTTTCTCATGAGATTTTCGTTGTCTTTTACAAATTTCTCACAATTTTGTTTTGTTTTGTTGGGTTCAATGGGTGGGGAAATCAAGGCAATTCTAGATAGCCCAACTAATGCAAATTGCGGAGGTTAAATGAGCACAAGTATGTATGGTTTAATCTCTCTCATTTTCTTATAATTAATTATATATTGTGTGTTTTTTTAAATTTAGAGGTAATGTAGGTAAAGAAAGGTGGAGGAGTTGTTGAATAATATTTGAGTGAGAGGGGAAAAGAGTAATTCCTCTTTCGGTGCAAATCCTATGTAATTATTCTCATTTTGAATACAATTAATCTCTTTAGGGTTTTATGATTTTTGGCATATCTTTAGTATTTTTATAATATGTTACAGTTTATGTTTATTATTTCTAATGATATTTTTGTTTCCTTTTAAATATTTTATTTTTATTTTTATTTTGTTGGGTTTAATGAGTGGTGAAATCAAGGTAGGGGTCTTGAAGGCTAAGAAGAAGGTATGTATGGTTTCATTTAACTCATTTTCTGCTATATAGTGTGTATTTTGAAAATTTAAAGATAATGCAGGGAAAGGATGGTGGAGGTAAGTGGAGCATTGTTGAATATCTATATGTGACAAGGGAAAAGGGTGAGTCCTTTTTGGTGTAAAACCCATGTAATCCTCTTCATTTCAATTACAATTCTTCTGCTCCCTATCTATTTAGGTTTTAAGAGTTTTGGTCTTGGCATAAGATGTACTTCAACATACAATATTTGGTTTCTATTTAACATTTTTTTATAACAGTCTATGTTTAATATTTTTCATGAGATTTTTAGTGTTTTTTAAAGATTTTTCATAAGATTTTTTGGTTTTGTTTTTGTTGTGTTCAGTGGGAGGGACACTAAGGCAGGCCCAAATAGTCTAGTTGATGTTGATTCCATAGGTGTAGTGGGAATAGGGGAAGGCTAAGGAGAAGGCATGTATGGTTGATTTAACTTAGTTTTTGGTACATAATTATATAATGTTTGTTTTAAAAAAAATAAAGGGTCGAGGCAATGTAGGTAAAGGTAAGTGGAGTGTTGTTGAATATTTGCGTGTTAGAGGCGCACATGGTTTTTGTGTGAGGAGAATAGGGTTAGTCTTTTTTGGGTGCTAAACCCATGTGATCTTCATTTTTTAAGATACAATTGTTCTCTTCTCTCCTTACTTATTGAGGGTTTACAATTTTTGTGAAGAATTTTGAGAATCCTATAGGCAAGTCTGTCCTTGACCAAGTTAGGAACTGTTTTCAAGGTAGTTTAGGGACTATTTTCTTGTTTTTTTAGGACAACAACAAATCTGAACTTTTTTCTCTTTGAATCTGCCAAGTAGGATATGATTTATTTCTCTTTTGTGACTATTGTTTTAGATGGTTTAATTAGGAAGTTTGTAGTCCATTGTTAGCACATATAAAAATTCACAAAACAAAAAATACCCTCGAGATATTTTCCACCTAATGCTGATAATGAAATAGGAAAACCACAACAATTTTACACAAGTGATTTTTGATCAGCATGACCTTAGAAAAACCTCCATGGGGAAAACCAGTAAGAGATTAGATGTATTATGGAGACCTCAAGCAAATGATACAAAAAGTAAATAACACAAGGAACCTGTTGACCACCTATTCAGCTAGGGGGTCAACTCATGTGCCATGAAGATATGCATCATCAGATGCAAGTATGTTGAAGACAGTTTGGTTCTACTTGGGCATTTTAGGCCTCCAGCACAAAATTTTGTAAACGAAATCTCTGCACCCCTGCGTGGGTTAATAATGTAATAAGTCTGCATGGATCATAGTTGGGTCAAGTGCCTTGGGATGTTTTTATTAGGAGAGTTATTTTCACCAAGGTTTTTTTATCCTCAGGTTGTCAACTGGGCTTTTTAGCCTGGTTGATTTCCCATGAGTTTTTCTCTCACACTTGCAATAATTCCTCCAAAGTGGTGAACGACGTTCTAATGGTCTCATTCTTTGGTATCTATTGTTTAGGAATGATGTAAATGACCATGTTAGACATTGTAGAAAGTTTCGCGGAATTCTGTCGACTCTAGATAGGTTTTTT
>SNQJ01S0038118.1:0-11344 GCA_010110895.2 Picea sitchensis | reverse complement strand
CCGAAGTGACGAGAGGCTTCTATGTCAACCATGAGAAATTTACTTTGGGAAATTTCCATCCAAACATCTCAAAGTCCCGAAGTAAATCTGAGACATTGAAGGCTGGGGAAATGCATAGGCATATCTCACACTTCAAAAATTCAGTACTATAGAAAATTGCACAAGAAAGAAAAAGAAAAACTCTCAAAGCCTGAAATTCCAAAGTGAATCTCGGTCGTCCAAATCAAGAGGTCGTACAACGCCATATATAACACTTAAAAAATTACGCACTTCAAAGGATTGCGTGAGTAAGTAGTAGAAAAAATCTTGAAGCCCGAACTCTCGAAGTGAATCTTGGTTGTCCAAATCAAGAGGCCACACAACGCCAGATCTAACACTTCGAAAATACGACACTTAAAAGGATTTCACGAGCAAGGAGAAGAAAAAGTATTAGTGCATTCTGAGGGTAACTCTTGGTGCTAACATCAAACACATCTCTTCTCAGAGATAAGATTCCACCATTCTAGTGAGTCTTTCACTCTGTATTTTTACAGTCTTTGTACATTTTCTCTCATTAATAGAAAATTGTGTAGTACTATATCTTTGTGTTTATGGTTGCATCTCTATTAAATTTATATTACATTATTGGATATATGAGATATCTCTGTACAATGCTTTATTATATCTCCGTTCTCATTTTGTGTCGAAAATAATCCGGATTAGTGGTATCAAAGTAGGTTGCTCTTGATCATTTTTCAGTGCATGTCCCTGACAAGGTTTGAGTATAGCAAGTTGGGTCTCGAGCTTGTCTCTCTTAAATAAAATATCTCTCGCACGTCTAAGAAATCCTCCATGGTAGAAGAAAATAAAAATGATACAACACACGATTCTATTAATCTATTCCTTGAGAAAGCTCTCATTTGAAGAGGGATGAAATGATGGAGAATTTTTCCCACATCCTTCAATGCCCGTCGATCAAAAAATGAGCATCCCCATCAAGAAACCACTTTGGTAGTACCTCTCCTTTCAAGGTACAAGTTAATTTTTATATTCCCATATTTGAAGGACAAATATATGCGAATGTCTTAGAAAAATGGTAGAATCTGCTAGAAGGTTATTTCTTTGTTCATAATTTCTCCGATAGGGAAAATATCACCTTCGCACTCCTTAAAGATCTCCCCCATGTCAAACATTGGTGGGAAAATTACTGGGAGAAAATTTCCATAGAGGATTCTGGAATATATGGGGATGAGCCCACTTGGGATTTTTTTGTGGATGTGGAAAAGGAATGGTATTGCCCCATTGGAAACTATGAGGACCAGTACATGAGATGGACCATAATGCGGCAATAAATCAGCCAAGAAGTTCCATAGTTCACTAATACCTTCCATACCTTGCACACCAAGATGGGTATCAAAGAATCCGAACGATATTTGGTTCTCGAATACCATGGAGCACTACAAAAACAAATACAAACTAAAATGTATTTTCTGGACATCTCATCACTCGGTTCTACTTATCAATATGTTGTTAAAATCGAGAAGAATTTTAAGCAACAAAACAAATGGTAGTTCGAGTCTGGGAATCTGCAACAACCAAAGTATTGTAAAGATGGCCCTAATAGACAGCACCTAGAAAACTAGTCCAAACCACATGAAAAGAAGGGTCATGGAAAGATGAAGAAGGACACAAGAAAATGGTGTGATTTCCACAAAATCCCCTGGCACAACACTGATGAATTTCACTCAAAAATGTCATTAGTGGACGAGATAAAAGACAAGGATCCGAACCCTGATTCATAATTTGATTATGAATATATTGATAGAAGACAAATCATCAACGCATACCCCACTGCTATTGTCGCGACCACAACAATTCAACCAGAAGAACCAACAAATTCTAAAGAGGAAGGGTGCCTTTTTCATTCATATATGTGGGTTAGGGGACCCCGCTGAATTTTATTGTTTATAGCAGAAGCTAGAAGAACCTCATCTTAGCAGAGGTCATCAAACAGTTGGGATTGTCGACAACACAACACCCAGAACCATACAACATCGGGTGGCTTTACCAGGGATGAGATATTTGTGTCAACCAGCAGTGTCAATTATCATACGACATCCATCCCTTCAAGGATGAGGTATTATGTGATGTTTCCCCCTATATGTATGTTATGTTCTCTTGGGCCAACCATATATGTGGAAGAACCATGCTATTTATGAGTCTCAAGCCTGTAGTGTCATTGTTATTCTGGGTAGTCATATCTACAGGATACCAGAGTTAATTCTAACTATTGTCCCACTTAAAAAATTTCGCAAGGTAGTATCTCATACTACAAAATTTAGCTTCTTCACAATTTATTTAAAGAATGAATAGAAGAAGACCACTACAGCCTT
Organism: Picea sitchensis; assembly: GCA_010110895.2. NCBI lineage: Eukaryota > Viridiplantae > Streptophyta > Pinopsida > Pinales > Pinaceae > Picea > Picea sitchensis. Next base: position 8,972 of record SNQJ01S0038118.1, on the reverse strand, counting down.
AGTCCAAGCACCTTCTATCCAACAAAAGCACGTCAAAAAGATTGGAGGAAAGTGTAAAGATTCCTTATTCACATAGGAATATCATGTAGCTAGACTAGCTAAAAATGTCCAACCCTTCTAACCACAAGTTCGTGGCAACCTTCAACAAGCTAATTAGTGCAACTTCTCCAACAAGGAAAGAAACTCATCAAGATGCAGATTCAACAAACACTTTTTCCTCTCCTTCGAGTACTCAACACAATGGAGACCATTTCTTCCTAAGGAGGGAGGATTGATCCAGGTGGATATAGGTGGCCACCAATCATTTCCAACTGGCTCAAAATGGTTTTCTGGTAATTTTGGTAAAAAACTATTTTTAGTAGTTTTTAATCTGTTGAGGCCATTTTGATGGCCTAAATGAAGGTTTTTTAGAATTTTGATTCTCAATTATATTCGAAGGCTCTGATTGATCCCCCAAAAAGAATATCCTCGATGATACCTTTCCAATGAGATATCGTGCACCCCAAACAAAGATCGCATGCCAAATTTACACCCCTGAGAAGTTGATACACCAAACTACACAAAACAGGGTCCACAAAACTATTGGCTTCTCATCTTCTGGGGCTAGGGTTTTGGATTTTATTCATGATAAAAAGGAAATTGGATCCTCATTGTAAAATCATCTTCTTGTGAATGCGAGTAGCGGACACATCTCTTCTCAGAGATAATTTTCCACCATTCTAGAGAGTCTTTCACTCTGCTCGTTTCACATCCCCTCCTTGCCCCAAGAAATTGCAGCCACCTTGAGAGAATTGCATCAGAATTTCCTATTTTTTCCCTTTTCCTTCATCATAAGCCTATTCCATATCCCTAGAGAGAGTTTGAGAGGAGAAATATACGTGGAAGCACAGTTGGATCTTGGTGAAGAGGAGCCCAGACCAAGTTTGTGGAGTAGTCGTCGACCTTGTTGTAAGTAAACATTGTGATATCAATAAAAGGAATACTTTTTTTGTCCCAAAATATGATGTGTCAAATGTTTGTATTTGATTTATGCTTTATTCTAACATCTAACCCATGATTTATATATGATATGCATGTTTGTAGTTTCATGTATATATGTTTGTGAATGCAGCTCAGCCTTGGGAGGAGGCTTGTAGTTAGCGGAGCTATCAAGCACAAGAGGATCGACACCGAATGTGGAGTGAAAGGTAAAGTTACCTGATCATTTCACTTTGTATTTAATGTATGAATTTGGGGTATGTTCGGGGTAGTTAGAAAAGTAGGAGACTTTTAGATGGTTAGATATTCCTACATGTTGAACCCTAGTGTAGTCCATAGGGGGGTTTTCCCACTACTATAGAATTGGAGACCATACTGGGGAAGCCTCTAGGGCTTTAGGGGATCTTTTGGGTGTTTAATTGGTTTTAATTACCTTTTGAGTTTCTGTAAATCTTTTGAGTCTTTATAAGATTGTGGTCACCTGTTGGTTCCATACCATTTCTCCCTACCTTGTTAGTCAGTCTATTTGTTTTCTTTTTTTGAGAAGTTACAGAGGTGTACATGGCCTGTTGTGGGTCTATACGTATACATATGTGCCCTTCTCTATAGAAAACCCATGTACATACATAGGCTTCTTAAGTGTCATTAACGTGCCTGTGTCAATAAAATTTTCCTTTAAGAAGAGGTCGTCAACCTCTTCCCTGATTGAAGTCATACTTCTCATGGTTTATTGATTAAGTACAGTGTCTCTGTTGTTACATTTGTAGCATGGGTTTGACGTCAGTTTTCTTATATTTTTAAAGATTTCTTGTGTTTTCTTTGAAAGGGTTTTAGATGAGTCTGTGAATCTTTGATCAACCTTTTCGGTGTCTTCAGTGACTCCCTGCAATCTGCGATGGGCCAGAGGTTAGTTTCAGTCTTGTCTTGTCTTTTTAATTTTTTCCCCCTTTCACTTTCTTTAAAGAAAAGAAAAAAGATTTGTTTCAAATTTCTTGTTTGAATCATATCAAAATAAAAAAATATATTTCATTTCTTAGTTTGGTTAAGTAGTTGGGTCGATTATTTTTCTTGTTAGGAAAAAGAGTTATTTTCTTAAGTTCTTTTTTGATTCCTTAGAACATTAAGTAGCTTGTAGTCGAGAGAAATTTCTTTTTAGGTTTTCCTTTAAAATATCTTAGAAAAAGTAGTTATGAAAAGTTGGTTAAAACATTAGTTGCAAATATTTATTATTCAAATAGAAGTAATTTTTCTTTAAGTTTCATTTATTTCTCCTTCTTCATATTTCAAAACACACCACTAGTTTCATTGTCGTTTCGTTGATTTCAGACAAGCCACTTAAAAATAACGCTAATTTAAAATCAACTCGATTTTATGTTTGTAGGTTCAATCACCTAGTCTAGGCTAGAGCCTTTATTTAGGTTGGAGAGGAAACTCTTCAAGGCTTACAAAAAAACATTGGAGTTAGAGCTAGGGAGTGTAAAAAGCCTAGTAAATGTGAAAGTTATCCGGGACCCCCCTCTAACACAGGGGATAAAAATGAGGTTGAGTGTGGAAAGGTAGCAGAGATAAACCCTCCAAAGCTGGACCAAGTGTAGTGGGGAACGCATATAGAGGACTTGTTGTGGGATACTGTCGGTTGCATTTGCCTACGGAGCTTCATGGATCTCGACTCCATTCAAGGTCCTCAGTTGTCTTCCAAACCACTTTATTTTGATACCCTCGATAGGTTTAAGGATTGATACCCTTCTCGTTGCATTCCACTCGACTATCGACTGTACCCTCTTAATGACTATTCGCGAGTTGGCAACCTAGTTGCCTTTATTCTAGAGATTTACACAGGTGACTGCGGGGGTATATCGCGATACCTAGGGTAGATGTCGGGCCACACTTTACAGAGTATACCTAGAGGGTACTTCCATATTCGATTTTCACTTGCACCAGTAAGTTGCTCTAGTGTTGGCTAGAGTAACTAATCTTCAAACAAGATAGTGGTTTTCTTTCTTTATCTCATAGGAATTTTTCTAGTGTGTGATGGTTTTCAACATTAGTAAAATCCTTATAGTGTCATTGATATTCTCACAAAAAAGAAGATCAAGAGCTCTATCAGTCGTGAAGGTTTCAAGGCTTGCCACCATCTACATTGGATCTACCACCGCCATCGTTATGACGAAGAATTGACTAACAAGGGTAATTTGAGGCAACCGAGCCACAGGAAAATGTGCCCAATCCATCCTCATGAGGAGAACACTTGAATTTGGAGGAACTGACTATTTCTGACCTTAGAGCGAAATCTCTCAGGCATTTTAACCCTTCAATCATTGACTTGTTGGCACCACTTTTTATATAGCTTACCCCTGCAAGGGTAACATATCACGAGCGTCAGATAGTCCTGCAAGCAAGGATGGAAGAAAATGTTGCTAATTTGTTTGGGAGTCCTCACACTCCCTCAGCGACTACCACCAGTGGGGGAATTCTACCTCCTAACCCACCTTCGTCGGTCCATACCATAATTCTCTCGACCACCTCTACTTCAGATAGCACTCCAACTCCATCTATGGTGGTGATCACTTCTCTGTTCACCCAGAGTGAGATGCACCCTCCATTTTGATACGGGATGCCCAACTTTGATATGAACTTTATCCTCACCCAATCCACCCTACAGACCATGAGTCTAGGGGCAGGGAACTCAAACGCTCCTTTTCAAGGGTCCATGGGGGGCACCTAATCCCCTTATAATTCTATCCCTTACGGCGGGGGTCATATACCTCCTTTGTCCCCCTCGCTCGGCGGTGCTCCCGAGCAACCCATCAGGTCCAACATGAACTACAACTTATTTGGAGAAGACAGTATAGGAACTTCTTCCTACACCATGTCGGTGGGTTCAATGTCGTTCTCTTTGTCCAGTGCATTTGGAAATAACTCTTTCTCATCAAATGTCATCTCGGCCGAGGGAAACCCTGTTTTTGGACAAAACAATCATGTGGAGGGTATTATTCCTACACAGGGAAAAAACATAGGAGTATTCTCCTCATAAGGAATATGGAATCTATGGTAGGGATCAATTCCCTTGTTAGGGATGTCGACTAGGGGAAACCCCTTCCATGGTCAATGGAACCCTGGGCAAGGCTCAATACCTATGCCTGTCGGATCGATGGGGCACAACCCTTTCCATAATATTTGGAACACAACGCAGGGAGCAATCCCCTCCCATCCCTCAACTAGGGATGATTTTAAGGATGGAAATTTGTTTTAAAATGTGGAAACCTTGGTGAATCTTACTAATCCTTCATATGCCAACTATAAATGTTTGGCGATATTTTTGTAAAAATATTCAAATTTATAAGGATTTGATATATTTTTTGTAAATTTTTGGCGATTTTTAAGGTTAAATAATTTTATCCTATAGAACTTAGGCGAATCATTTTTAAAATAGCAAATCTCGTTTTTGGAAAAACCAAGGAAATTTAGCCCATGAGTGAAATTTATCCCCTAAAATCATCCATGCCCTCAATGTACAATTACGAGAATCATTCAATGATGCCCCAACAAACAAAGTACCTGTACGCTAGCCAAGGCCATGGTATTTACTAGAACCCTAGTCAGCAACCCAACTTTTCCTAGCAACCTGGTGCCAGTCAAACTCTAGGATCCTTTCTTCCTGTACATAGTCAACAACCCAAACTACTGTTTATGGCGACGTTACATTTCCCAGATTTGTCAAGGTTATTAAATGACCCAATCTGTCACGATCCGCATTGGACTTCCATGCCAACTAAGTTTCCCTCGGATATTCTGAAGTTCGAAGGTAATCCTAACGAAGATCCAGGTGATCACGTGACCACTTTTCACCTATGGTGCTCATCGAACTTGCTACGACACGAATCCATATAGTTGCACCTATTTCAACACACTCTTATTGGAAGTGCCATAAAATGGTACATCAATCTCAAACGCTCAAGATAATCTTTCTTTAGTGATTTGGAAATGGTTTTCATAAACCATTTCCAACTACCTGTGAGATACGACGTCGGTACCAAATTGCTGGCCAATTTTGAGAAAATAAAGGTCAATCATATCTTGGATCACATCCGAGAATGGAGGTGTCAGAAGAGTTTGATAAAAGTATTGGTCCCTCCATCTTTCCTACTGGAGTGGTTCCTTAAGTCTTTGGTACCTTAGTTATCCAAGGATGTTGCAACGTCGATATTTTTTTCCGAGGAAGAGGTGATAATGAGATCTCAACAACTTGAACTAATATACTCTCAGTCTAGTTTACTCTATGAGGTTTTACCAGATGTGCCACAGTCCATCCTTGACAAGGCCAGACATAAGTCTAGACCACATATCGATGGTATAGTTGGTGTAGCACAAGAAGAGCCCACTGATCAATGTCAAATCAATTGCAACAATTGTCAATACAGTAGACAACAGCCAACCAGACCTCCAGATTGGTTTCTCCCCCTACTCAAACGTTGGCCATACATAGTGTGCATTTGACAAACCCGAAGGCCAACCAACATCCTGATGGAAAGAAAAAAAAATGAAGCAAAAAGGGTAAGGGGGGGTAAGAAACCCGTCAAGAATGCTGGCAGGGGAAACACATAGAAGATAAAGTCGAAGTATCCATGTAACCTTTGAACGAAAGAACATCCGACTCACTTGTGCCCTCAGCTTGTGGAGGCCAAGAAGTTATTGGCACAACAACAACCTGTTGTGTTAACGAACCCATTTCCACATGGGAAAAATTTGACTCAAGCCTCTTCGAGCATAGATGGGGGTAGTCAAGGACCCCCTCCATATTCTATTAATCTCTCAGCCACAAACGTTTATATGATGATAGGTGACGCTTTCATAGAAACTAGGGAACATGATTATGGAATGCCAGAAACTGCTAAAAAGGGTAAGGAATCCATAAACCCATTTGTTCCTCTCCATATCGAGAAGATGATGGGATAAATAATGACACACATCCCAAAAGGGGCATTCAAGAAATATTCTCACATTCCAAACGTGAGGGCCGCCCATAACTACTCTGTGGTGGAGGATTTTTCACAAACCCCTTGCGTGATGTCTACTTTGGAGGTCATCCAGAGCTACCATTCATAGAGAAAGGCTCTTTTAGCTTCCTTGGGATCTACGGAGACTTGTAATACAGGAACAATCATGCTTGATACGACTTACTTGAAACCTCATCTCCCATACCACGTCGTGTTTCATATAGTAGTGGCTTACACCACAAAATTTTACCCGAAATATGTTCTGCATAGTGGTTGATTAGGGTGCCTCGACATGCATGATGTCGTTGGTGTGTTGGAAGGCCATTGGCCAACCCATTTTGTCTCTATCACCTAATCTTCTTACTAATTTCGATGATCGTTCTTTCAGACCACATGGTGTCATCCCTTCTTTCCCCGTGCAGTTAGGAGGGAAGACTGTTTGCGCCGAAGTTGAAGTGGTCGATATGCCTCTCAAATACAACCTTCTATTAGGAAGGAGTTGGACCTATGCTATGCATACAGTGGTTGCCATAGTTTTCTAGGTCTTGTTGTTTCCACATGAGGGCTAGATCATATTCATTGATCAATTTTCTTTCTCCTGTACTGATTGTTCATCAGGGACATCCACAGTCTCGATGATTGATAACCCTCAGCCCATCATCGTCAACATAGGTGTTGGTTTTTAACCACCTTTGATGGGTACCTTTTATTACCCACCTCCTTCTGGCGATATCAAGCTCATATTGACTATCCCCGACCAGCCTAGGGATGATATTTTTCAAGTGTCGTCATTTTGAATGAATTTAATGATCCATGGACTCTTCCTTCCCCATCAACCACAATGGAAGGGAAAGGGCATCCTCGCATGGCCATGACCTTGTCCATGACAAAATTTGTGTACTCTATTGTCCAGTAAGCTTTAGTTGACCCCGATCCAACTCCCGCATAGGAGTTAGATCCAATTCGCGAACCTATATGGGCTCAAGGTTTCCTCACCACTATAGATTCTTTAGACTTGGTCTTTCCCTTTGATGAGGGGATTATAGAGGCATTGACCAGTCCAGATATACCCTGGGATGATCTCCATCACAGATCTTTTTTTCTCCCAGATTTAGTAAGAATAAAGGTAGGTGAAGTCATGTTGACTGTGACTAGAGATAGGTGTTGTCCTATTAATCCTATGGCTACACACGTAGTTTATACCAAGGGTAATATAGAAACTATCGCTCAAATTATACCTATTGACATCTCTAGAACCCTTGGCATCATGGATAATGTCTTCGTTGGAGCAGATTGCTCCCCTGAAGAGATTCATATCTATACAAACTTATTTAAGGAATTTCGGGACGTTTTTACCTAGTCTTATGAGGAAATGCTAGGCATTGATCCAAGAATCATCGAACATGAGACCATGACTTACACTGACACCAAGCTGGCCCGAAAGAAGCTTCATCCTATGAATCCTTGTAAAGAAGCAACTATTAAGGTTGAAATGGAGAAACTACTTAAAGCTAGTTTCATCTACCCCATACAATTGATGAAATGGGTGTCAAATCCTGTTCTGGTTAACAAAAAACAGGGTACGATTTGAGTGTGCAAGGACTTCTGTGACTTGAACAAGGCTTGTCCAAAGGATAATTTCCCCACCCCATTCATTGATCAGATTGTCGATGAATGCATAGGTTGTGAGGTGTTTTCATTCATGGATGGTTTCTCGAGATATATCCATATTTAGATTAAACTCGAGGACCAGCATAAAACAACTTTTATGTATCTATGGGGCACATTTGATTATCATAAGATTCCTTTTGGCCTCAAGAATGTTGGAGCCATTTTTCAGTAGGCCATGTATTTTTCTTTCCACAATATCAAACATATAGTCGAGGCTTATCTCGATGATTTAGCATCATGATCTCGTAAGAGAGTTGATCATCCCACACACCTACAACTTATGTTTGAGCGATGTCACTACTATCAGATTCTCTTGAATCCCAAAAAGTGCATTTTTTGCATGACATTGGGTCATCTTTTAGGTTTCATAATTTTGACAATAGGGATCATGGTCAATCCTCTAAAGGTTGAGGATATAGTTCAATTGCATCCCCTGTGTACAGTCCCTCAACTTCAAAGCTTCAGGGAAAAGAAAATTTTCTTTGGCGTTTTATCGCAAACTATGCCGAGATCACTAAAGGGCGAATAAATTTACTGAAAAAGGGAGTCCCTTTCTATTGGGACGAAGCTGCTCAATGCTCTTTCAAATCATTGAAACTTGCCCTCATGTCTGCCCCTTTCCTTCGGCCTCCCAATTATAATAAGGATTTATTATTGTACTTGGTCATTGCAGAGTCGACCATTGGTAAGGTCTTGGTTCAAGAGGATGATCTTCTCTAAGAGTATGTGATTTATTACTTGAGCCGAGGCCTCATTGGACTGGAACTCAACTACTCCCATGTTGAGAAGCTTGCATTAGTAGTAGTGCATGTTGTCCAGTGGTTTCGTCTTTATATCCTGATTCACAAGACCATTGTCATTGTCCTTGTGAATCAGTTCCAATATGTGTTGACACGACGTGTAATTAGTGGAAATATTAGTAGATGGATTGTTATCCTCCAGTAATATGACTTGGATTTTGTTTCTACGAAATCCAAAAAGTTGTTCTTCTTTGCGGAACTTATCTCATAACTTCCGGTCGAATCAGGTGATGTTAGAACTGAAGAATTGTTGGAAAATATTTAACAGACAGCGAATGCTTTTCATTGATGGCAAGTACAAAAGTAATGATGGATTGAGTACAGAAGCGATGATCAACAGGCAAATAGAATATAAGTCCAGGAAGATCGAATGATCGAAGGCAATGCAACATTAACAAAATGATCAAAGGCCCGAGTTGCATTTCTGATCGTTGGATCCCATAAAAAATTCCCGACAGCATGAGGGCTGTCAGATCTGAATAAAGACAAGAAGAGTGCGTTGAAGAGGAGGATAGATCTCAGGCAT
>SNQJ01S0038117.1:95528-118006 GCA_010110895.2 Picea sitchensis | reverse complement strand
CTGAGTTGACAATTTAATTGACGGATTTAGTGCATATAAAACACCCATCATTTTTGGCATCATTGTCAGGGAGTTGTCTCAAGGTAGGAAATAATTAGGAGATAGATCATTTTGGAACCTTAGCATTAGTTTGGTGGTGGGGGAACTTTAAGACGAGAGGTAATAACCTGCGCATATGTTATAGCAGGTTCCCCCAAACCCAATTGTAGTTTTTTCTTTTTGTTTGCTTTCATGAACAGACCTAGGGACCCAAAGGGCAGATACATTAAAACCAAGTCAAAACTTTCGACCAAGGTTCCTTCCAACCTTTTCGGGGGAAGGAACACTCCACTCATAAACTCTACAGATCGATGCCAAAAAGTAGGGGCTAGCTCAACCCAGAGAGATAAATCAGTCTTTGAAGAGACTAAAACAGGGAGCACTATAGAACAGAAAATTGAAGTAGGATAGGAGGAAAGACCACTCAATCCTTCCATAGAACCAACCAACACAACCTTTGTTTTTTCACCACCATCAAGAGACCCTAACTTTTTAGACATTGTAGACCCTGAACAAGTGAATACTTTGTTTGGTAGTTCAGCCAACATAATTGTTTCCCAAGTTGAAACAAAAACTTTGGCACCAATAGTCTCAACCGACTCGAGTAGAGTCCCAGACATCCAAGCAGTGGGAATTTCTTCCCATCAAAGGGATACCTTTCTTAGAAAAGAACCTTGGGATACTTTGTTCTCTTCAAGGATAAAACCATTTAGTTACTCTCTTTTTGGAAACCAAACCAGTATGGATGATCAGGAGGATCACAACAATGTAAGACACGAAGAGGGAGAAGAAGTTGGAAACCAAACCAAAACTACTTTTGGGTTTCCAATTTTGGACACCACATAGAATGTCAATATGAAAAACATTCCCCTCTCAGTGTTGCCCACCTTTTATGGTAAAATCATTGAAGACCCGGATACCTTCCTATTTGAGTTCAACATCTTGTGTAGGAGCTACAATTACTTACAAGATGCCCAAAAACTAAAACTCTTTCCTGCCACTCTCAAGGACTCTGCATTAAGATGGTTCATGGGGTTGGGAGAGTCTAGTATTAGGTCTTGGGAATCCATGAAAGATATATTTATTAAGAAATACCAAAACTACTACAAGTCCAAGGATTCTCATAATGATATTTTCAGAATCCAACAGTTAGAAGATGAGAATCTCGAGGATTATGGAATGGTTTGCTTATATCTCATAGAAATAAAAGTACCATGACCTTCTAGATGATGCAATCAGGGCTCTTTTCCTTAAAATAATTTCATAGGAATACCTAGAGATACTTAACCTAATGGCATCAGGTGACATCTTGTTATTGGAAACATCGGTAAGTGTAGACACAAACTAATCTCCCTAGTTTCACCCTGAAACTAGAACAAAATAAGACAATATACTAAACTTTCCTTAGAATTTACTTATCAAATAAAAAGAGGATCCAAAACATACCTTTTAAATTTTATAGACCTGATCTCGCTGATGTGATCCCAGCTCCGTCATGAGGCTTATGGAGAAATATATACAAAGAAACACAAGCCAACAAAGACAAGAATAACAGAGTATATTTGATATGAAACTATGTATGTGATCAAGGAATCATACAATATGGAAAAATAACATTCATATAGGAAATAAAATTATATATGTATTAAAGAATGTGGAAGAAACATACAACCAGATGCCTTGATGTTGTAAGGTCCCTTCAAACAATTCCTTGCTTCCCACACACTTCTTCTCCAAGGATTCTGAGACTATAAGTTTTAGGTACTAACAATCTATCTTGAAAACATAAATCAAAAGTCTATCAAAACTCATCAAGATCCAAGCTAATTCCAAAAACCCAATCAAGCTAATTTTCCAAGCTAACTTTCCCCATGATAACTCCCCTCCTTTTATAAGTTGAAAAGGATAGGGTGAGGAGGTTAGGATGATCCCATGAGATTAGGGATGTGACTCATATCCAAACCGATCGGAGGCCACCTCACCCTCAAAGCTTCTCTTCTAGAACTTTCGAGAAATTCATCTTTTTCCTACGTACGGAAAATCATCGCACCCTTAAAACTAAGAAAATTGGGACGTCGTCGTAGGCTACTGTGGTGAAAGCTATGATAATCCTATATCATCACACCCTTAACACTGAGAAAGGTGTGATGATCCCACTTTATGAAGTTTTTACAAAGGAAAAGATAACTTCATTTCTCAAGAAAACTTCATCTTCATTCTTTCCTCAGGAATTCAGGCCATTAATTCTTCTAAAGACAAAGGATAGATTTACATCATTTAATCCTTCTAAAGACAAAGGATAGATTTACATCATTAACAGTCATAAGGGTGATGAAAATAATGTGTAACAGACAGCCCCCCAAAGTATGAAGTTAGAACAAAGTGATAGTTGGAATACTTTGTCAAGTGTGTGTAGGGAACAAGGAACACTTCGATCGGAAACCTACCAACAAACAAGGAAATATAGTACAATAATATGTCATCACTGAGGTAGGAATTCCCATACTCATAATACAAATGACTCAAATCATAAATGCCAACATGAAAATATCCATGTCAAGTAAGAAAGGTCATGGCCACCAAACATACATTGTGGATCCATGTCATTATGACTCAAATATGAACATAGCCACCAAAAATACATTGTGCATCTATGTGTTAAAACTCAAATTTGAACATAGAGATGAGACATACACCATGGATCTATGCAACAATACAATATGAATATACTCCAATGCAACCTGAATTTTTCAGAAAAGATTCAGGGTCTTCATCGCCACCACTCTATAGTATGAATCTAACCATGTGAATACATGTGCTAAAGTCGAAAATGGTAGAAACCACTTAATTACTAGTCATTAATGAATGTCATTTACAAGTGCAAGGGAAATCACCATTAATGTCAATGACCCCCAAGGTACTCTAGTACAATCCAACAAATGTGAATTAATGAGTTGAAGTCAAACACTCGGCAAAATCTCCCAGTCAGGGGTCAATAATGAAAACCCATTGTCGAAAGAGAGGAAACTTGCCATCGAGACATGCAAGTTCCAAGGTACCAATCAATTTCTAAGTCTAATTCCTAGATAATGAGTTGAAGTCGACCGGAAAAAGACTCGTCATAGGAGGGCCTTAATGTATCCCCCATCAATGACACTAAACGGGTAATAAGATTTGAAGTAGATCAGAGTAACAAGTGATTCAGGACTGACTCAGGGATGGCCAATGTAATAGAAGGCTTAAGGACTGCAGAAATGGTTGACGCAATAGAAGGATTTCTGGGTTGAACTTTTCTTTGAACATATTGACGACACGACCATTGTCTTGGAAACACTAACTCAACAACAGGGATCACAGACTGATCTGTAATATTTTAGAGTATGATCAGGAGACAAGTGGATTTTCCAATGTAGACACAAGGTGAGTGAAAGGGTGTCATGTTCAAAAGTGACTCTTCCATAGAATACAGGTTTAGATACATTTCTTTCCCAATTTCCCCCCCACCATTTCTGGCGATTACCTCTTTATTTTTACACAAGCTTGAGAAGGATAACATATTCTTGTAAATGTAAGCTCATACTTTGGATGAGTCCCTCAAAGTATGTTTAACGAACCCTAGGAAGGAGTGGTTTAGTCCCATATGGGCCTTTCGATGTTTTTTTTCCAAGTCCAAAGAAAGAAAACTCAGGGGTTTTTCATATTTAGAGAGTCTGAAAAACACTTAAAGGAAGCTTCAAAGTGTCATTTTTTGTAAATTAGTCTGATGAGACCGAAAAAGAGATAAACTACCACTCAACATATGTACTTTATAATACTTTAACGAGCATGAAAAGAAAAACATCGCTCGACGATATTTTCATGTTTAGAGAGTATGAAAAGAGATTAAAGGGAACTCCAGGGGGTTCCTTTTTCGTATAACCTTTACGAGTCCGAAAAAGTGATAAATTTTACTCGGTTACATTCTCATTGATTTAAGAGCATGAGAAACAACAAAGACTAAGCTCGGGGTTGTTTTCATTTTTACGCAAGCTTAAAACAAAGCAAAACTATGCTTGGGATAGATTTTAGTTTTTCACAAGCTTAAAACTAAACAAAACTATGCTTCGACCTGGTTTCATGTTTACACAAGCGTGAACCAGAGGAAACTATGCTTGAGGTAGGTGGTTTCATTTTTACACAAGATTGAACCAGAGAAAACTATTCTTAAGGTAGGTGGTTTCATTTTTACACAAGCTTGAACCAGAGAAAACTATGTTTGTGACTTCCCAACTCATGGTTCATGGATTCACATGGTTGGTACTTAGCCCCCAGCTTAAGAAGCTAGTGGCTCAAATTAAGCATGAAGTCCAGAGGCTGGAAGAATTGCCTGCCAAGATTCGTCTCATCCAACAACACAGGCAGATGAAATAAAGCTTAGACGAAGGACTTGACTCAAACAAAGAGGGGGGAAAAATCTATTTCATTTTTTAACAAACTTGAAGTAGGAAAAGAACTATGCTTGAGAATTCAGGTTCAATCCCCAGCCCTCTGTTTCATTTTTTAACGAGCTTTCCAAGGAGAAGAAAATTGTGCTCGAGACCTCTGTTTCATTTTTTAACGAGCTTTCCACAGGGAAGCGAAACTATGCTCAAGACCTTTGTTTCATTTTTTAACGAGGTTTCCACAGAGACGCAAAAACTATCCTCGTAGTTGCTTTCATTTTTTAATGACCTTGAAATCATAAAACCATGCTCAAAGCTAGTTTCATTTTTTAATGAGCTTGAAATCAGAAAACCATGTTCAAAGTTGGTTTCATTTTTTAATGAGCTTGAAATCAGAAACCCATGCTCAATAGAGTCTTCTTCTTGATCATGGCTTCCAAGAGGACAATGTTCTGGAAGGACACCATGTCAAAGGACAAAACTCGGTCATGGATTCCAAGAGATCTTCATTTGACGAAAGAAACACACTCTGGAAGGAACACATGTTGAGGGTTGCGACAGGGGTAAGGATATCAGGCTCTAAAATCCCTATCGAAGATATCACCATGTCAACTACTGGATCTAAGTCATAAGAGACTAATCTTACAGTGAGAGGCTCATATTCACCGGCAGGTGAAGGCTTGGGGGAAAACGCCACATAATTTACCTGTGGTGGGGGCGATATCGTCTGCATATACAAACTGTTTAGGGAGTTCATTGAGTTAGGACCAACGAATGAAATTTGATCAATAGTCATAATTCTTCCATCATGAGGGAAAGATATCACATGAAAAAGAGTGGACACAATAGCTTTCATGGCATAGACATAATCTTGCCCAAGGAGTAAATCAAAATCCAAGGGGTCTTGGACTACCGTGATGTCAATAAAGATAGTTTTCCCTCCTAAAGTTACAGGAAACCGAGGAAGAAAACCTAAAGGTTGATTGGTTCTTATGTTAATAGCTAACAGACTCTAGGTAACCGGCCCAATCTAAGGATAACCCAAAGCTTTCCAAGCAATAGAGGACAAAATACTAACTGACACACCTTCATTTATTAGTGTTTGAGGAACGTCCTAACCACAAACCTATACTATAATCTTGAAAGGAATGTGAGAGGGAAGACAAGGTCCAAGTAGCGCACCCCAATCAAAAAGGATGGCCTCATTACTTATAGGGGGTTCCACGGGAGAAGGAGGAATGTCCCCCAGCATGGTAGATTCTATATCAATGAGAAAAATGTGGGAAGTATCAAGTTTACTCTCTACCTAGAGAGTAGGATTGATCGATGATGAGATCAGATCGACCACTTGAGTTGCATTCTCCAAGGGGATAATGGGTTGAACAGATGGAAACGGATCAATCGCTTGGGTTTCACTCTCTATCAAGAGAGTGGGATCCACCAAGGATGGGACCAGATCGACCACTTTGTCAACTGGTGCAATTAAGAACGTGACCGGATTGACTACATGATCAACCGAACTGACCGACAAAGGGACCAGATTGATCATTCCATCAACTATAGGTGGTTCAAGAGTAAGCTTGTGATAAGCAGCTGGAAGTTGAGGTTGGGAAATATTCATGTCTTCCAATAATTTTGAGGCTTTGTCCATATGAGGGAAAAGGTGATTTTGATGACTCCCTCCACATAACATACACAGGAACTTGACTCTACTTTTCTTCTTCCCAATGGTATCTTGACTATTTGACGGGAGGTCATCATTATGTTGTTCAGAGGCTGACGACATGGGTTGGCAAGGGTGTGTATACCATGCTTCTATAACCTTGGATAGACCAGGGAAATCCTTAAGAATATGGCTACCCTTACAAATCACACAAGGGTACTTTGGATTACGGGTTGTTTGGGTGATCTTGGTATCATCAACACTCCCAGCATGATTAACAGTAACTGGTTGTTTTCCAACATGTTCGAGTGGTTGGAAGTTTGGACCCTTGCTTATTTTTCTTCTTCTTAATCTTCATTTTCTTCTTCTTCTTATCCACCAGGTTACTAGCTTCAGAGCTTTCACTCGGCGAAGAAGATGAAATGGAAGAAGACCATGCAAATGAAGAACGCAAAGAATATCTTACTGGTGAATAAGGAGAAGGATCAACATAACGTTGATGTTCTTAGGGGGAAGTTCTTACAACTGAATCACTTGTTGCATTTGGGATTATTGGAGTGGAAAACAACCATACCGGTAATCCAATTGTGAGACTTGGAAGGCTCGAAGTAGCGATGTAAGAAGGACCAACGTTTTTGTAAGAAGAAAAAACAAAAGGTTCCCACAGAGGAGGGGTTGCTTCATTGGTCATTCCGGGAACTGATGCCATTAAACACAGTTCGAACCTAGATTCTTCTAGGGAAAACAAATAGCACATGCTAAAAATCTAGTAAGCAAGAAAACAAACAAAACCTTCTCACAATGAGCGCACTAGTTGGTGATGAAATCCAACGTCGTGAGAACAATGTAAGAAGGGGCTGAGATAGAGAAGGTGGAAAAGTTACATTGATGACCTACTCAATGGACTTACGCCCTGGTGCAAGCTCCCACACATAATCGTGGGTATACCCTCCAAGGACCTCGAGTGAGTTTGGCCAACGTCGATTCCAGGTACAGCGAAAACTTTCCCCTTCACTGTCACATTGTGTAAAGAACCTAAAGAGATAGGCTACTAAGGTTACAAATTATGACAATGATTCATGGGGAAACAGTCAACAGTTTGATCCACCTACAAAGGCAAGGTATCTAATCCCTAAATCATCTCGAGAAGGTCCCTATTATCGCACGGTTTGTAGGAAAGGTTTGAAAGCTTGAGTTAGGGCTTGAAACTGGCGTAACAGGAGCTTCCCCACCCACTGTCACCTCGATGGGGGGCTCTTTCTATTTAGGAGGGCAAGTCCAAGGGAGACGTCCCTAAGGCAATCTGGGTAAATGAGAGGGTAAGGATAAAGGGACAAGTCAAGGGTACCCCTTTCACAGATTGCTGCCCAAGAAAAAGATAGTCACAAAGATATAACCACTGCTGATGCACCTGTTTGCGAGACAAAGACAAAGACAACTAGAAAATATGCTTGCAGTGGATTAGTACTTCATTAAACCAATGACTATCTTCTAATCAATATATGAGCAAATGAATAATGCTATTATTGACGAAGTCAATGATAGCCAAACTAANCTGAGTTGACAATTTAATTGACGGATTTAGTGCATATAAAACACCCATCATTTTTGGCATCATTGTCAGGGAGTTGTCTCAAGGTAGGAAATAATTAGGAGATAGATCATTTTGGAACCTTAGCATTAGTTTGGTGGTGGGGGGACTTTAAGATGAGAGGTAATAACCTGCGCATATGTTATAGTAGGTTCCCCCAAACCCAATGGTAGTTTTTTCTTTTTGTTTGCTTTCATGAACAGACCTAGGGACCCAAAGGGAAGATACATTAAAAACAAGTCAAAACTTTCGACCAAGGTTCCTTCCAAACTTTTCGGGGGAAGGAACACTCCACTCATAAAATCTGCAGATCGATGACGAAAAGTAAGGGCTAGCTCAACCCAGAGAGATAAATCAGTCTTTGAAGAGACTAAAACAGGGAGCACTATAGAACAGAAAATTGAAGTAGGACAGGAGGAAAGACCACTCGATCCTTCCATAGAACCAACCAACACAACCTTTGTTTTTTCACCACCATCAGGAGACCCTAACTTTTTAGACATTATAGACCCTGAACAAGTGAATACTTTGTTTGGTAGTTCATCCAACATAATTGTTTCCCAAGTTGAAACAAAAACTTTGGCACCAATAGTCTCAACCGACTCGAGTAGAGTCCCAGACATCCAAGCAGTGGGAATATCTTCCCATCAAATGGATACCTTTCTTAGAAAAGAACCTTGGGATACTTTGTTATCTTCAAGGATAAAACCATTTAGGTACTCTCTTTTTGGAAACCAAACCAGTATGGATGATCAAGAGGATCACAACAATGTAAGACATGAGGAGGGAGAAGAAGTTGGAAACCAAACCAAAACTACTTTTGGGTTTCCAATTTTGGACACCACACAGAATGTCAATATGAAAAACATTCCCCTCTCAGTGTTTCCCACCTTTTATGGTAAAATCATTGAAGACCCGGATACCTTCCTATTTGAGTTCAACATCTTGTGTAGGAGCTACAATTACTTACAATATGCCCAGAAACTAAAACTCTTTCCTGCCACCCTCAAGGACTTTGCATTAAGATGGTTCATGGGGTTGGGAGAGTCTAGTATTAGGTCTTGGGAATCCATGAAAGATATATTTCTTAAGAAATACCAAAACTAATACAAGTCCAAGGATTCTCGTAATGATATTTTCAGAATCCAACAGTTAGAAGATGAGAATCTCGAGGATTATGGAATGGTTTGCTTATATCTCACATAAATAAAAGTACCATGACCTTCTAGATGATGCAGTTAGGGCTCTTTTCCTTAAAATAATTTCATAGGAATACCTAGAGATACTTAACCTAATGGCATCAGGTGACATCTTGTTATTGGAAACATCGGTAAGTGTAGACACAAACTAATCTCCCTAGTTTCACCCCGAAACTAGAACAAAATAAGACAGTATACTAAACTTTCCTTAGAATTTAGTTATCAAATAAGAAGAGGATCCAAAACATACCTTTTAAATTTTATAGACCTGATCTCGCCGATGTGATCCCAGCTCCGTTGTGAGGCTTATGGAGAAATATCTACAAAGAAACACAAGCCAACAAAGACAAGAATAATAGAGTATATTTGATATGAAACTATGTGTGTGATCAAGGAATCATACAATATGGAAAAATAGCATTCATATAGGAAATAAAATTATATATGTATTAAAGAATGTGGAAGAAAGATACAACTAGATGCCTTGATGTTGTAAGGTCCCTTCGAACAATTCCTTGCTTCCCACACACTTCTTCTCCAAGGATTCTGAGACTATAAGCTTTAGGTACTAACAATCTATCTTGACAACATAAATCAAAAGTCTATCAAAACTCATAAAGATACAAGCTAATTCCAAAAACCCAATCAAGCTAATTTTCCAAGCTAACTTTCCCCATGAGAACTCCCCTCCTTTTATAAGTTGAAAAGGATAGGGTGAGGAGGTTAGGATGATCCCATGAGATCATGGATGTGACTCATATCCAAACCGATCAGAGGCCACCTCACCCTCGAAGCTTCTCTTCTATAACTTTCGAGAAATTCATCTTTTTCCTACGTATGGAAAATCATCGCACCCTTAAAACTAAGAAAATTGGGATGTCGTCATAGGCTACTATGGTGCAAGCTACGACAATCCTATATCATCACACCCTTAACACTGAGAAAGGTGTGATGATCCCACTTTATGAAGTTTTTACAAAGGAAAAGATAACTTCATTTCTCAGGAAAACTCCATCTTCATTCTTTCCTCAGGAATTCAGGCCATTAATGCTTCTAAAGACAAAGGATAGATTTACATCATTTAATCCTTCTAAAGACAAAGGATAGATTTACATCATTTAATCCTTCTAAAGACAAAGGATAGATTTACATCATTAACAGTCATAAGGGTGACGAAAATAATGTGTAACAGACAGCCCCCCAAAGTATGAAGTTAGAACAAAGTGATAGCTGGAATACTTTGTCGAGTGTGTGTAGGGAACAAGGAACACTTCGATCGGAAACCTACCAATAAACAAGGAAATACAGTACAATAATATGTCATCACTGAGGTAGGAATTCCCATACTCATAATACAAATGACTCAAATCATAAATTCCAACATGAAAATATCCATGTCAAGTAAGAAAGGTCATGGCCACCAAACATACATTGTGGATCCATGTCATTATGACTCAAATCTGAACATAGCCACCAAAAATACATTGTGAATCTATGTGTTAAAACTCAAATTTGAACATAGAGATGAGACATACACCATGAATCTATGCAACAGTACAATATGAATATACTCGAATGCAACCTGAATTTTTCAGAAAAGATTCAGGGTCTTCATCTCCACCACTCTATAGTATGAATCTAACCATGTGAATACATGTACTAAAGTCGAAAATGGTAGAAACCACTTAATTACTAGTCATTAATGAATGTCGTTTACAAGTGCGAGGGAAATCACCATTAATGTCAATGACCCCCAAGGTACTCTAGTACAATCCAACGAATGTGAATTAATGAGTTGAAGTCAAACACTCGACGGAATCTCCCAGTCAGGGGTCAATAATGAAAACCCATTGTCGAAAGAGAGGAAACTTGCCATCAAGACATGCAAGTTCAAAGGTAGCAATCAATTTCTAAGTCTAATTCCTAGATAATGAGTTGAAGTCGACAGGAAAAAGACTCATCATAGGAGGGCCTTAATGTATCCCCCATCAATGACACTAAATGGGTAATAAGATTTGAAGTAGATCAGAGTAACAAGTGATTCAGGACTGACTCAGGGATGGCCAATTCAATAGAAGTCTTAAGGACTACAGAAATGGTTGACACAATAGAAGGATTTCTGGGTTGAACTTCTCTTTGAACATATTGACGACACAACAATTGTCTTGGAAACACTAACTCAAAAACAGGGATCACAGACCAATCTGTAATATTTTAGAGTATGATCAGGAGACAAGTGGATTTTCCAATGTAGACACAAGGCGAGTGAAAGGGTGTCATGTTCAAAAGTGACTCTTCCATAGAATACAGGTTTAGATACATTTCTTTCCCAATTCCCCCCCCACCATTTCTGGCGAGTACCTCTTTATTTTTACACAAGCTTGAGAAGGATAACATATTATTGTAAATGTAAGCTCATACTTTGGATGGTTCCCTCAGAGTATGTTTAACGAACCCTAGGAAGGAGTGGTTTAGTCCCATATGGGCCTTTCTATGTTTGTTTTCCAAGTCCAAAGAAAGAAAACTCAGGGGTTTTTCATATTTAGAGAGTCTGAAAAACACTTAAAGGAAACTTCAAAATGTCATTTTTTGTAAATTAGTCTGATGAGACTGAAAAAGAGATAAACTACCACTCAACATATGTACTTTATAATACTTTAACGAGCATGAAAAGAACAACATCGCTCGACAATCTTTTCATGTTTAGAGAGTATGAAAAGAGCTTAAAGGGAACTCCAGGGGGTTCCTTTTTCGTATAACCTTTACGAGTCTGAAAAAGTGATAAATTTTACTCAGTTACATTCTCATTGATTTAAGAGCATGAGAAACAACAAATACTAAGCTCGGGGTTGTTTTCATTTTTACGCAAGCTTAAAACAAAGAAAAACTATGCTTGGGATAGATTTTATTTTTTCACAAGCTTAAAACTAAACAAAACTATGCTTCGACCTGGTTTCATGTTTACACAAGCATGAACCAGAGGAAACTATGCTTGAGGTAGGTGGTTTTATTTTTACACAATCTTGAACCAGAGAAATCTATGCTTAAGGTAGGTGGTTTCATTTTTACACAAGCTTGAACCAGAGAAAACTATGTTTGTGACTTCCCAACGCATGGTTCACGGATTCACATGGTTGGTACTTAGCCCCCATCTTAAGAAGCTAGTGGTTGAACTTAAGCATGAAGTCCAGAGGCTGGAAGCATTGCCCGCCAAGATTCGTCTCATCCAACAACACAGGCAGATGAAATGAAGCTTAGACGAAGGACTTGACTCAAACAAAGAGGGAGAAAAAATATATTTCATTTTTTAACAAGCTTGAAGTAGGAAAAGAACTATGCTCATGAATTCAGGTTCAATCCCCAGCCCTCAGTTTCATTTTTTAACGAGCTTTCCACGGAGAAGAAAATTGTGCTCAAGACCTCTATTTCATTTTTTAACGAGCTTTCCACAGGGAAGCGAAACTATGCTCAAGACCTTTGTTTCATTTTTTAATGAGGTTTCCACAGAGATGCAAAAACTATCCTCGTAGTTGGTTTCATTTTTTAATGAGCTTGAAATCAGAAAACCATGCTCAAAGCTGGTTTCATTTTTTAATGAGCTTGAAATCAGAAAACCATGCTCAACAGAGTCTTCTTCTTGATCATGGCTTCCAAGAGGACAATGTTCTGGAAGGACACCATGTCAAAGGACAAAACTCGGTCATGGATTCCAAGAGATCTTCATTTGACGAAAGAAACACACTCTGGAAGGAACACATGTCGAGGGTTGCGACAGGGGTAAGGATATCAGGCTCTAAAATCCCTATCGAAGATATCACCATGTCAACTACCGGATCTAAGTCATAAGAGACTAATCTTACAGTGAGAGGCTCATATTCACCGGCAGGTAAAGCCTTGGGGGAAAACGCCACATAATTTACCTGTGGCGGGGGTGATATCGTCTGCATATACAAACTGATTAGGGAGTTCATTGAGTCAGGACCAACGAATGAAATTTGATCAATAGTCACAATTCTTCCATCGTGAGGGAAAGATATCACATGAAAAAGAGTGGACACAATAGCTTTCATGGCATAGACATAATCTCGCCCAAGGAGTAAATCAAAATCCAAGGGGTCTTGGACTACCCTAATGTCAATAAAGACAGTTTTCCCTCCTAAAGTTACGGGAAACTAAGGAAGAAAACCTAAAGGTTGATTGGTTCTTATATTAAAATCTAACAGACTCTAGGTAACCAGCCCAAGCTGAGGATAACCCAAAGCTTTCCAAGCAATAGAGGACAAAATAATAACGGATGCACCTTCATCTATTAGTGTTTGAGGAACGTCCTGACCAAAAACCTATACCATAATCTTGAAAGGAATGTGAGAGGGAAGACGAGGTCCAGGTAGCGCACCCCAATCAAAAAGGATGGCCTCATTACTTATAGGGGGTTCCACGAGAGAAGGAGGAATGTCCCCCAGCATGGTAGATTCTGTATCAACGAGAAAAATGTGGGAAGTATCAAGTTTACTCTCTATCGGGAGAGTAGGATTGATCGATGATGAGATCAGATCGACCACTTGAGTTGCATTCTTCAAGGGGATAATGGGTTGAACGGATGGAAATGGATCAATCACTTGGGTTTCACTCTCTATCAAGAGAGTGGGATCCACCAAGGATGGGACCAGATCGACCACTTTGTCAACTGGTGCAACTAAGGACATGACCAGATTGACTACATGATCAACCGAACTGACCGATGAAGGGACCAGATTGATCATTCCATCAACTATAGGTGGTTCAAGAGTAAGCTTGTGATAAGTAGCTAGAAGTTGAGGTTGGGAAATATTCATGTCTTCCAATAATTTTGAGGCTTCGTCCATATGAGGGAAAAGGTGAGTTTGATTACTCCCTCCACATAACATACACAGGAAATTGACTCTACTTTTCTTCTTCCCAACGGTATCTTGACTAGTTGACGGGAGGTCATCAACATGTTGTTCAGAGGCTTACGACATGGGTTGGCAAGGGTGTGTATACCATGCTTCTATAACCTTGGATAGACCAGGGAAATCCTTAAGAATATGAATACCCTTACAAATCGCACAAGGGTACCTTGGATTATGGGTTGTTTGGGTGATCTTGGTATCATCAACACTCCCAGTATGATTAACAGTAACTGGTTTTTTTCCAACATGTTCGACAGTGGTTGGAAGTTTGGACCCTTGCTTATTTTTCTTCTTCTTAATCTTCCTTTTCTTCTTCTTCTTATCCACCAGGTAACTAGCTTCAGAGCTTTCACTCGGCGAAGAAGATGAAATGGAAGAAGACCATGCAAATGAAGAACGCAAAGAATATCTTACTGGTGAATAAGGAGAAGGATCAACATAATGTTGATGTTCTTAGGGGGAAGTTCTTACAACTGAATCACTTGTTGCATTCGGGATTATTGGAGTGGAAAAAAACCATACCGATAATCCAATTGTGAGACCTGGAAGGCTCAAAGTAGCGATGTAAGGAGGACCAACGTTTTTGTAAGAAGAAAAAACAAAAGGTTCCCATAGAGGAGGGGTTGCTTCATTGGTCATTCCAGGAAATGATGCCATTAAACACAGATCGAACCTAGATTCTTCTAGGGAAAACAAATAGCACGTGCTAAAAATATAGTAAGCAAGAAAACAAACAAAACCTTCTCACAATGAACACACTAGTTGGTGATGAAATCCAACGTCGCGAGAACAATGTAAGAAGGGGCTAAGATAGAGCGGGTGGAAAAGTTACGTTGACGACCTGCTCAATGGACTTACGCCCTAGTGCAAGCTCCACACATAATCGTGGGTATACCCTCCAAGGAGCTCGAGTGAGTTTGGCCAACGTCGATTCCAGGTACAGCGAAAACTTTCCCCTTCACTGTCACATCGTGTAAAGAACCTAAAGAGATAGGCTACTAAGGTTACAAATTATGACAATGATTCATGGGGAAACAGTCAACAGTCTGATCCATCCGCAAAGGTAGGGTATCTAATCCCGAAATCATCTCGAGAAGGTCCCCATGGGATTTTCTTCTCAAGTGACCCCCAATAATACATGCAATCTCTACACTAAGACCAACAAAGCAGGGTGAGTAACTATGCCAGTCCTAATGCAACCTCATGATTGACCCTTGTGTTAGAAGGGCTTTCCAGGAGAAAATGTAGCAAGTGGATTTCACTGCTCCCTAACGCAAGATTCTATGTTTGTTTGCAGCTTTGGAAAGTTATCTTTCACACCTATTCCAAAGCCCTACAACTAATCTAATGTAGGTTTGCTACCAAAAAATATAAAAATGTATAATCAATTTTTATAAGCGCTTTATTTTAAGGTTTTTGTTTACTCAAGAGGAAAATGGCATGGACTAAATGATGTTTTGACCGACTCTAAACAATGCAAAGAAATGAGAATGCAAATATTTCACTTCGATAAAAGCTATATTACGAGAAGGAGAAAACGTTTATCATTCCCAGGTGCACAATGTCCCAAAATTTTATTAAACTCATTAATATCAATATCTTCAAGAAATGAGCCAAAGATACTATACACGAATACATGATTCTTGCCCCCCTCCCCCCCCGACCATGAGAGGGAAAAAAATTTAGGAATTCAAGACCAAAAATGCCAAAAACCATGCAAATTCGCTACTTCAAATGCAAAGATGCCCCCAATCTAATGCAAAGAAAGAAATAATTTTTTCGTTTCAAAGATAGCTAAAATCAATTCAAATTTTTCAAGCATACTGTAATCAGACCCAACAAATCACCCCAAAACCATATCTAAGATTTAGGCAACAAAAAACATCAAAAATCAAATTTTTTCACACTCGTCGCACGTTGTAGACTAACACAGTGCGATGATCCTTGATCGTCGCAGGATAGAGAAAAAATACAGTGCGACAATGTTGCACAGTGTCAAAAGGTAGGGTGCATCGATCCTAGATAGTCACACTGTCTCTCAAAGTAGGGTGCGACAATCAAAGAAAAAATGGAAAAAATAAAAAGAAAGAAAGTTTTTCGAGTGAAGTTTAACAGTCAAAGAGTCAAGATGGATCTCCCAGTGACTCAGAAAACAGAACCCAAGAAATCAAAGCAATAAATCAAGACAAACTAGGAAAACAATTTGTTCCCTAGTATGGTTGCCAATATTGTTATTGGACAAATCGGTAAGTGTGGACACAAATTGATCTCCCTAGTTTCACCCCGAAACTAGAACAAAACAAGACACTATACTAAACTTTCCTTAGATTTCAGTTATCAAATAAGAAGAGGATCCAAAACATACCTTTTAAATTTTATAGACCTGATCTCCTCGATGTGATCCCAGCTCCATCATGAGGCTTATGGAGAAATATCTGCAAAGAAACGCAAGCCAACAAAGACAAGAATAACATAGTCTATTTGATATGAAACTATGTATGTGATCAAGGAATCATGCAATATGGACAAATAACATTCATATAGGAAAGAAAAGTATATATGTATTAAATAATGTTGAAGAAATATACAACCAGATGCCTTGATGTTGTAAGGTCCCTTCCAACAGTTCCTTGTTTCCCACACACTTCTTCTCCAAGGATTTTGAGACTATGAGTTTTAGGTACTAACAATCTATCTTGACAACATAAATCAAAAGTCTATCAAAACTCATCAAGATCCAAGATAATTCCAAAAATCCAATCAAGCTAATTTTCCAAGATAACTTTCCCCTTGGGAATTTGGAACTCCCCTCCTTTTATAAGATGAAAAGGATAGGGTGAAGAGGTTAGGATGATCACATGAGATCAAGGATGTGACTCAGATACAAACCAATTGGAGACCACCTCAACCTCAAATCTTCTCTTCTAGAACTTTCGAGAAATTCCTCTTTTTCCTGTGTATGGAAAATCATCGGACACTTAAAACTAAGCAAATTGTGATGTCGTTGCAGGATACTATAGTGCAACCTAAGACAATCCTATATCGTCAGACCCTTAACACTGAGCAAGGTGTGACAATCCCACTTTATGAGGTTTTTACAAAGGCAAAGATAACTTCATTTCTCAGGAAAAGTTCATCTTCATTCTTTCCTCAAGAATTCAGGCCCTTGATCCTTATACAGACAAAGGATAGGTTTACATCATTAATGGTCATAGGGGTGACAAAAATAATTTGTAACACATCTCCCATAAACAATTTTCTGAAATCTATGAAATGTGTAAGAATTACTCGAGGAGTAGAGCTAAAACATGGAAGAATGTATGAGATCCTTACAGTAGAAACTTAAAACCAATTAGTTCAAGGGGTATAATAAGGGTAGAGATAGGGAACCTCTTAGAGAACTTAAAAATGGATATCTTAAGAACAATAGGTTCCTATTTGGACACCCTAAATATTAAAAAGAAACAGGAGGAGGAAAACGCAACAATGAGCATATTTTTCTCAAGATGCAGGAGGAAGCATTCCTCAAGGGAATGCCCATTGGATAATATTTCAGTTTGTGGCTTCTACACTGAGGACCACTCAACTGAAAGGTGCCCATCATTACCTAGTTTGTTAGCCATCTATAGAAGTGGGGATCCTGGGGAGTCCTCCTATGCACCTAGGAGGCTATGGAAGCCTAGGAATCATCCTACATACCTGGATCTATAGCCTCAAGTTCCACCCTATTATCAACAACCAAAATAGTGGAACTCACCGAGTTGGAAAAATTGGTCTACACAATATCACCATCCTTGGCTTCAACGATGGAGAGGAGAGCATAACCCAAGAAACCCTCAAGCTCCACCTGTCCCTATGCCCAACCATCCTTACCCTCAGTTTCTGCCAAACATTCTGTAGCTCCTCCCAAGTTTTGTTCCACCACCTTTACCTCTTATTCCATAACAACTGCAACAATGCCAAAATGCAATCTCCCCAAGAACAACATTATTACTGGCACAACCAGTGCCCAATTCCAATAATAAGCCCACTCACCTCTTCACAATATTGAGATGCAGGCCTTCCCGGCATATGTTATTTCTCTTGTTCCATTGCAAGATATTCAACTAAGGTCGGGAAAATTTTTGGACAGATAGAGGCCTTCAATAGTCATCCAGGGAGAAGAAGAAGAGGAAACTCCCAAACAACCCACGGATGACACTAGGTGGGAATATGTTATTATTCCTAAAGACCAAGAACCCAAGCTTCCCCAAAATGAACCTTCACAAATTACGAAGGCCCCTCCTTATCTAGAAAGATTAGTAATCGAGAAACCTACCACTCGACTGGAATTTGAAATCTTGAATGAATTGAAGAATATTTGTGTCAAATTTTCCTTGCTTCAAGCCATTAAGGATATCCCAATATATAGTAAGGTGGTCAAAGAATTGTGTATTAAGAATCCAGGAAGGAAGCAGAAGGATCCTCCAACAATAAATTTGATAGGAGAACTTTAAGAGTACATATGAGAGCAACCTAAGGTCATAAAATATAGGAACCCAGGAAACCCCGTAGTGACCATAACCATTAATGAGGTTTCCATCGGAAACACTCTCATACACCTAGGGGCATCTATCAATGTTATGACTGTTACTACCTTGGAGGAATTACAGCTAAAACCTCTTCTTCGATCTACCCCAACTATTTTGGAATTAGCAGACAAGACAAAGGTTGTCCCTGAAGAAATTTTGGATGATATCGTAGTTACTTTAGCTTCATGGGAGTACCCAGTAGACTTTCTTGTCATCCACTCAAAGGATCCTACCAAAGGGCATCCTATTATTTTTGGAATACCTTGGTTGGCTACAGCCAATGCATTTATTGGTTGTAGAGAGGGAGAAATGACCATATCAAATGGATTCTCTATATAGAAGCTCACCATATATCCACCATCCCAACCTATCATGGAGAACCTATGGTGGCTTGAATTTCCATATGCGACTGAGGATTGGGAAGAGCCCGTGTTTCCAAGTGATCATTCCTAGGCACTTCAAAAGCACACAACGGAAAATGTGCTAAACCAGTTTATTTATGCTATCACGTGTGTTGATTTTCCACAATATTTTCCCCAATTTGAGTACATGTTTGGGGAATAATTTTAGGAAAAGTTGGACCCATTGATTTTGTCTTCGACATATTTTATCTTCGAGATAGACGAGTCTTCCACATCTTATACCATGCCCTACGAGATTAGTCCAGGGAAATTTCTAGATATAAATTTTGGACTAGATGTAGACCAACAAAAGCAGTTAGTAAGTATCCTTAAAGAAAAATCAGGGGCATTCACTTGGGAATACACTGACATGAAAGGTATACACCCTGACACATGTATTCATCACATATATACCCAGGGGGAAGTAACACCTGTTAGGAAACCCCAGAGAAGGATGAACCCGACACTCAAAGATATAGTAAAAGAGGAGATACAAAAGTTATTGAATGTCAGATTCATTTACCCCATCTCCGACAGTAAATGGGTATCCCCTCTTGTATTGGTTCCAAAGAAAGTAACCGGGAAATGGAGAATTTGTGTTGATTTCTGGGAGCTTAACAAGGCCACTCTAAAGGATTATTTTCCTCTTCCTTTCATTGACCAAGTCTTGGATACCCTATCAGGAAAGAAATATTTCTCCTTTTTAGATGGATATAGTGGGTACAATCAAATTTTCATAGCACTCGAGGATCGGGACAAGACTACCTTCACTTGTCCTTAGGGAACCTATGCCTATAGGGTCTTACCATTTGGATTGTGAAATGCTCTTGCCACATTTAAATGATCAGTACTAGGGATATTTGTTGATCTTATTCATGATTGTGTGGAGGTATACATGGATGACTTTACAGTATATGGAAATACTTACTAAGAATCCTTAGATAACTTAGAAAAAGTCCTTATCAGATGCGAAGAAATGAACCTATCTTTAAGTCATGAAAAATGTAAAATGTTGTTGACTGAAGGAGTGGTTCTAGGACATCACGTTTCATCTAAAGGGATTAAAGTTGATCCTACTAATATTGAGGTAATCATCATACTTCCACCACCCAAGACTCAAAAAGAGGTGAGAATCTTTCTTGGACATGTCGGATGCTACCGATGGTTTATTGAAAATTTCACAAAGATTGTTGCACCCATGTTTGAATTATTAATAAAGGATGTTGATTTTCTTTGGATTGAGCAGTGTCAAGCCGCCTTTGAAACTCTAAAGCTATGTTTTCTGTGGCACCAGTTCTTAGGGGGTCCAATTGGGCTCTCCCATTTCACATATCCATTGATTCCTCTGACACTGCAATAGGAGGAGTATTAGGGCAGAAAGAAGACCTCCAGTCCTATGCCATTTATTTTGTGCACAAGAACTTGTCCCATGTCGAGTTAAACTATACAGTTATCGAAAAGGAATTCTTGGCAGTTGCTCATGATATTAATAAGTTTCTCCAATACATCACGGGTTATGAAGTATTTGTACATACAGATCACAGTGCCTTTAGATTTCTCATGAATAAACCCATTACTAATGGTTGAGTGACTAGGTGGCTCCTACTATTGTAAGAGTTCAATATCACCGTCCTTGACCGACCTGGGAAGGAGAATTTGGTAGTCGATTTTCTTTCATGCATAAAAAATTAGGATGATGATATTCCCGTAGATGATAGTTTCCCAGACGAGCACCTTTTTTCCCTTTTTGTAAATACCCCATGGTTTGCAGATATGGAAAACTATTTAGCTACTAGGAAGTTACCAACTCATTTGTCACCTCATGAAAAGCGTATAATTATTACACAAAGTGCCAATTACCCTTGGGTTGGACATGACCTTTTTTGTATTGATCTAGACTTGATTATTTGTAGATGTGTCCAAGAAGATGAGATACCAAAAATCCTATGAAGTTGTCATGATGGACCATGTGGTGGCCATTTTTCCAACAAACATACAACATATAAGGTGTTACATTCAGGTTACTATTAGCCTAGCATTTTTAAGGATGCTACCAAGTATGTGAGGAGTTGAGATAAAGGATAGGAAGACCCACGTCAGCTGAAGAAATGCCCTTGCGTTCCCAAGTTATGATAGAACCTTTCGATAAATGGGTCCTTGACTTTGTATAACCAATTTCACCCATGTCTTGTAAGAAAAATTATATTTTGGTTTCTACAGACTATGTCACCAAGTGGGTAGAAGCAAAATCCCTATTCAGGGCTACTGAAAAATCTGTTGTTAAATTCATTTATGAAGACACCTTCACCCGCATTGGTGTTCCTTGTGAAATTGTTACAGACCAAGGCACTCAATTCACTTCCAAGCTGATGAGAGAACTAACGGAGAAATATGGAATCAAGCACTGCAAGTCTTCTCCATACCACCCACAAGTTAATGGTCAGGTAGAGTCCACAAACAAAGTTCTAAAAGCTATCTTA
Organism: Picea sitchensis; assembly: GCA_010110895.2. NCBI lineage: Eukaryota > Viridiplantae > Streptophyta > Pinopsida > Pinales > Pinaceae > Picea > Picea sitchensis. The sequence continues at coordinate 96,710 of SNQJ01S0038117.1, read as the reverse complement.
ACCAAGATTGTTCAATTGCATCATTAGGATTGGGATGATAGGCTTCCATAGGCTTTGTGGGCATATCGGACCACCTGGAGAAACACCACTGGGAATACCCCTTATGAGCTAGTGTATGAGAAACAAGTACTTCTACCAATATAATTCCAAGTAAGGACCTTCTATATTGCTGCAGAATATGTATTAAAATTAGATGAGGCTCAGAAAAAATGAGTCCTACAATTAAGTGAGTTGGATGAGATCAGGCAAGATGCTATCCAACAAACAATATTAGTCCAAAACCAGAGGAGCAAGTGGCATGACAAGTTTATTAAGAAGAAACACTTCCAACCTGGTGATTGGGATTTGTTGTTTGACTCTCGATTTAAAACCTTCAAAGGCAAACTTACCACTCGATGGTTGGGTTCTTACGAGGTAGTCACCATGTATGACAATGGGGCTGTGAAAATTAAAACAATTGACGATGGACAAGTATCCTTCGTAGTAAATGGACATCGACTCAAACTTTATCACAGACCCACTTCCAAATAAGATTTTCTATGGGTCATGTCAACTGACAAGGCATTACCCTTAGTAGATGGGGAAGTCCCCCTTTTTCTTGAATGTTTTTTCTGAATTTTCGACTGTACATATGTAAATAATTTTGAAGTATGTTGATAGATAATTCTAGAGATTTCTATAGGTATTTATTTCACCGGGAGTAGACAGTTTCAAGGAGATATAAAGGAAGTATTTTCCTTCAAAATATTTCTATATTTAAACCTTGTTGTCTGTTAAGCATCAATTGAATAAATGACTTGTGGTAATTAGCCACATTTTTTAAAATATTTCCATTTTCTTTTTCCCAAAGAATATTTAATATTAATTTCTCTTAAACCTTCGCCACTAGAGGATGTAAGGAAGTGATATTGTAACCATAAAACTTAGAGGTCACTTGTACAGTTTCCCCAAGAACCCTAAGTAAGTGAGTAAAGTATCTTTATTAAAGAGTAACAAGGAGGTCTGATTAGCGGTTAGCCATGGAAACATCACAATAACTTAAAAAAGAAGAAAGTGAGTTGAGCCTAAAGATACCTTTATGTTCTTTCCCAACGGTACCATCTACTACACACTAAAAATGCTTGATTATATCATATATTTGGATAGGCTACGTCTTCTTAAGTACCCCTTACATCAGAACAA